>JAQGAK010001805.1:0-26467 GCA_034696945.1 Lipothrix lubbocki | reverse complement strand
TATTTCATTATGTTTTTGACATGTTATTTGACGTTTTCATTAGGATTCATTTGTAATATGGATTGTGTTAATTTCATGTGATGTACAATATTAAAATCATTATCCTATTCTAATTCAGCTATTATTATTGGATGTGGAATTATTAGAGTATTTTCAGATATGGTGAGATCACCGCTTGTACTGTTCTTCCCGAACTTAGCCAAGAAGATCCCAGCGCTGTCAGGGTGGAACAAATTGATGAAGCTGGTGGATCAAAACATTGAATTTGTAGAGAAACCCATAAACGAGCACAAGGTGGAATTTTCTCCTGACAACGAGCCTAAGGATTTCATTGACCTTTATTTGAAGGAGATTCACGAGACTACGGATAAAAATTCTACGTTTTATAAGTCGGAAGGAGGTCAGCAAAGAATGCCTTCATCTTTTTTCATATTCGACAATTAACGTAATAAAATATTATTATAATTCAATTTCATAATTAATTGAATTTTGTTATTTAACAGATGCAAATCTTCGAGTGATCATCTCTGATTTATTTGGCGCTGGTTCTGAAACTACATCTTCTACTCTAGCTTGGGCAGTAATGTACTTGGCGAAGTTCCCAAAGATTCAGGATAAATTGCAAGAAGAGATTGATCGTGTTGTGGGCAAGACCAGACAACCTTGCCTGGATGACCGAAAGAAGTCAGTAGAACAAGTTTAATAAAAGATATATATACTTAATGACTAAATTAGTTATTTTAAATTACCTAGTTAAATTTAAAATTACCTATTTTAAAAATTCTAAATGACCTTGACAAACAATTATTTCCCAATTTACAGCATGCCGTACACTGAAGCGCTGATAATGGAAACGCTCCGAAAATCGTCCATTGCTCCTCTGGGTTTATTTCATTCGGCACTTGAGAATACTACTTTAAATGGTTTCACCATTACTAAAGACTCTTGGATTTGTGTAAATATGTATGCAATTCATCACAACAAGGAGACTTGGGGAGACCCGGAGAACTACCGACCAGAGAGATTCCTGGCGGAAGATGGGAAAACGATACTCAAGAACGATGCTCTAATGGCGTTTTCAGTTGGAAAACGAATCTGTCCCGGAGAACAAATCGCCAGAGATTCCATTTTTCTCTTCCTCACTGCCATTGTCCAACGTTTCCAAATTAAATTCGACCCATTAAAGGATGAACCTGGGATGGAGTCTAACACCCCACTATTCTTGCAGCCGGACCCATATTATGTAATCATGAAAGATAGGATCGTTTGAATTTATTTAGCATAATGCTTTGAAAACTACAAGCTTCTGATTCAGGAAATAAAAAATCTGATTAACATGACAAATGTGTGATTATGCATCAATAAATTATCTGAGTTCATAAAAATCTTGCTGACAGTGTATGTATAAGTAAATAAGTACAGCGTCTTCAATAAGGATTACCGCATTTATTTATCATAGTTGTAGCCCCCATTCAGGGGACAGAGGAAACTCACTAAGGGTTTTGTAGAGAATTCTGAATCTAAATCCTGTTTTCAGTTTTCCAGTTGGACGACGAGGAACGGGCACTACCGCACTACGATTAATTTTATATTAAATTTTTAACATGCGCTTATTTCTGCTAAATTAAATTTTTTTCAGACCATTTTTGTTTAATGCTCGTATCTCTGTATGCAAGGTAAAAGGAGGATTTGACTTCATAACATGAGCTTTACTAAAAAATTAATTAAGTAATTAATTAAGTAAATTAAATAATTACGAATCTGCCCCGGAGAACAATCGCCAGAGATTCGATTTTCCTCTTCCTTACTGCCATCGCCCAACGCGGCCAAATTAAATTTGATTCAGCAAAGGAAAAACCTGAGATGAAGTTATAAGCCAGACCCTCATTACCTACGTAATTAAACATGAAAGTCCGAGCGGTTTAAAATTCTTCGGGCATCATGTTTTGAAAACTAGGTTCTTAAACACGAGGCACATATTATTATTCAGGGAATTTTAATACAAAACCAAAAATTTGTGGTGATTTATCAACAAATTATTTTAAAGCTTCCAACGCGCGTGTATTCGTTTAGACTAGACATGCAAAAGCAGTTCGATTTCGAAATTTGGGGCACTTTAAGAATATCGGCACGTCCGATTCAACCTGACTCGATATGATCAGAGGAAGATAAATAAACTATCTATAGGGATAAAACATTTAATAATAAATACCGCTCAAATAATCGTCGATTATAAATAAGTAACTAACGGCTGCCACTTTACGCTATCGTTCAAATCAAACTTTAATAAGTACCTACACTTAATTAAAGGGAAATTTTATTTATTTAATTAATTAGTTCGAAAATGTTTTCTCTCTTGAAATGATTACATACCTCCATAAACGCAAAATCTTATCAATACACATCGGTTGTACATTTTGCCGGGTACAAGTGTACAAATGAAGCAATAATTTTTTGAATGCATTTATGTATACATTAATTAAAATACTGAATGCATACTTGACGTGTAGTAGAGTACACTTTCAAGTGGAATAATAACAAAATCTGGGGTTTTTGGGTTTAAGTGTTTATGTACACGAACAAACGTTCTGAAGCATGTATATATGTATGTATGTATGTATGTATGTAAAATTGCGAAATAATCTGAATCAATAAATAGTTAAAATAATAGCGCATATAGATTTAGATGAATGACCGGAAGTTTTTCCACAACAGGAGACGTTACACCATCTGGTCAAACGGGAGGTTGGCCTACAAAGAATTCCCTGGCATCGATCTTTTAATGTTTATACCAAATTCTTTCGCTCTATCTAATTTGTTCAGGCAAAATGGCAGATTAATTGTAATGTAATTTAAAAATAATGAATTTCAAGGTGTGGGGAAATCAACATAAAAATGTGTTGGTTTATTACATTTTTCGTATAGCTTGAAACAAGCTTGTTGAATGGGCAGTTCCTGAAATGTTGTACGTAAATAAATACATTAAACTAAACGTAGACATTATTTTACGAACTATTGCATCATTATTTCTTTGTTCAATGCATGTTTGTCGATTTAAATCAAATGTACATAGGTACATATGTATGTGCAAAGGTACTTGGCATTGGGAAACACTGTGTCAACTAAAAACTCCGGGCGTTTTAATCTGTTCAAAGTTCAGCACTTCTAAATATGTATCCACTTAAAATAATCACGATTGCTATTCAGCAGATACAGACTATACATACTTATGGTATTCTCGATCTCCCAAATTCCTCGCAGGGATAAATACCAACTGGTAAGTCATTTCAATACAACAGTTCACAGAGTAGAAAGGTCGAAACAACAGTAAATCAAGATGGTGTCGCTTGTGAGTTTAGTTTTTGCAGCAGCTTTTGTAGCATTGATCTACAATTTCTTTTTGAAAGGGAAGAAATATCCAGGGAAACAAGCTCCAGGTAAGTTTACCGAAATAATTTTAATTAATAATAAATCCTAGAATAATTTATGTAATTAGTATGACTTATTAATTATAAGTAAAATACTTATAGTTATATTAGTGACAAAGTTATTTTATTAAATTACTAAATTTATTAATGTGAATGGTGTGCTAAAGGTCCGAAAGGTCTTCCATTTGTGGGAAGCTTGTTCTCGCTCACGTTTAAACCTCATTTGAAGTTTGGAGAATGGGCCAAAACGTTTGGCGACATTTTTTCTGTCAAGCTCGCCAATTACAAGTAAGACTGCTGTTTCTATTATTTTTGTGGTATTTTACATGCAGTTTTAATAGGTTTTCAGATTGAATAATTTTAATATTCATAAATTCCATTTTTTCAGCTTCATTGTAATTTCGGATGCAAAGATTGCTAAGCAGGCATACAATAATCCAGCGCTGTTGGGAAAGCCTGAATTTGCGCTTTTTGACAGATTTGCTGAGGGGAACTATGGTAATGACCTAAATGCTCTCTAACCTTAAGATATTGCAACTGAATTTAATATTAATTAAATTAAATTTTTATATTTTATAATCTTGCAAATATATTTGTTACTATTATATTATTATTATTTACTTATATTTATTATTATTTATTTATATTTATTATTATTTACTTATATTTATTATTATTTATTTATATTTATTATTATTTATTTATATTTATTATTATTTACTTATATTTATTATTATTTATTTAGCTTACGAATTATGTATTTAACACCTTTAGGCATCTTTGTTTCACACGGAAAAGTATGGCAAGAGCAGCGAAGGTTCATGTTAAGACATCTGAGGGATTTCGGATTCGGGAAGACAGCAATGCATGATTTGGTTATTGAAGAAGTCGATGATTATGTTGCATGGCTAAAGTCCCAAGAAGGCCAATCGATCTCTCTGAACCGTAAATTTACTTTAGCCACGATTAATTCCTTGTGGCTGATCATGACAGGGAAGCGATACCCTCAAAATGATCCAAAAGTTACGGATTTCCTCGATAATATGAACAAGTTAGTAACAAAAACAATGATTTTGATAAAGACGTTATATTACAAAAAAACGCGAAATGAAAATATAAAAGTGGCTGTATGTACTTCCCAACGCAAGTTGTAAATTATAATAAGTACTTAGCACTTTAACAGCAATAAATATAATTTCGCGATTTTCTTATGTTACCCCATTTTAGTGTTTTCAACGATCTGCTGTCCTCCCCCGTCATCCTTTTCTTCCCCAACTTGGCCCAAGCTTTTCCGAAGTTCTTCGGTTGGAATAAAGTTGATAAATTAATTGAAGACAATAAACGGTTTATTGATGAACCTATTAAGGAGCATAAACAAGAATTCTCACCCGATAATGTCCCCAGAGACTTTATCGACTCTTATTTAAACGAAATTGATAAGACTACCGATCCTTCATCTACATTTTATAAAAATAAAGGAGGTATTTTAATTTTTAATTGGTTTTTAAATGATTTTTTATGTGATTATTTTTTTAATTAATTTTTTTTATTGTTTATTTATTTAATTATTTTTTTTAATTATTTATTTTATCGTTTATTTGATTATTATTAGAACACTCTCTCAACGTAATGTTGTCGGACATGTCCCGTGCCGGCACAGAAACAACTTCTTCTACTCTGAGTTGGGCAATTATGTATTTGTGCAAGTGTCCGAAAGTTCAAATAAAACTCCAACAGGAAATTGATGACGTGGTCGGAAAGACCCGTCAACCGACACTTGATGATCGCAAACAGTAAGATTTTGTTATTTTATTTTACGAATTTTAAAACGTAAAAGTAACATTTAATTGTTTGATTATAAAGACAAAAGTAATTTGGAATTACAAATTAATGGAATCGAATGGTTTTAAAAAATTAATTTAAGGATGCCTTATACTCTATCTGTGATTGAAGAAACTCTCAGAAAATCCTCAATCGCTCCCGTAGGAATCTTTCATTCCGCCATGGAAACCACAACCCTCGAAGGCTTCACAATTCCCAAAGACTCTTGGATCAGCGTCAATCAGTATTACATTCATCACAATCCTGCCATTTGGGGTGATCCGGAAAACTTCCGACCCGACCGGTTCCTCTCCGAAGATGGAAAAGCTTTCGTGAAGAACGATAATGTCATTGCATTTTCTATCGGGAAACGAATCTGTGTTGGAGAACAAATTGCTCGGGACAACATCTTCCTCTTCTTGACTGCCATCGTACAGAGGTTCGAAATAGCCTTTGACCCGAAGAAACCCGAGCCAAATATGGAGTCTTCCACGCCCATGTTCCTCCAAAGTGATGAATATTTTGTAATTATGAAGGACAGACAAGTTTAGATCTGTATCTTTTATTTCTTTATCTACCATGGATTATTTCTTTCATCATATTTTTGTAAACATTTTTTATTAAAAATGTGCTGCTTTGAGGCTAAAACCTTGAATTTAATTTCTAATAATTTTTACGGTTAAGTAATACAATGTTAAAATCTGTTCCGCAATAACGCAATCCAGTTTCGAAATTTAGACAGTGAGTTGTGTAAATTTAGTTCATGGTAAATAAAAATTATTTTCACATTATCCGCCCCTATTTTCACACTAAAATCATTACGTGCGTTCCAACTATACGGTTTGAATTTGTTGAATGTGATGAGCATACCGCCTAATCGTCGAAATTTTGTCCATGCGGACCACGGGCTTAAAACTTGTTATTTACTGTACGGCACTTCGTATTGGCAGATAAACGTTTGTTGAAGATTTATTAATAAAACGGTGTTTAATTTATATCGTTGTACTGATTACGTATTATGTCTCTTAATTATCGTAATAATACTTTTCATCAGGAAATTACATATAGACATGGGCATACACTTATCATTGAAATAAAATTTTCCGTTTATTTTATACTTCCTTTTCGCTGAAATTAATCGATTCGGCAGCATTTATCAATATTCAAATTATCTCATGGATAATAATAAATTAAAATCCACCAATGAAATTTTTTAATTATTTCATTAGGGTTTTTGTTCACCGTAGCACTTAATGCTACGGTCTGTGACTGCATTCCACGATAAATTTTCTTTGCGAACGTTGGGATTAACATTTACTTAAATATTGATTAATCATAATAACCAAGTGCCCGAGAACCGTTTAGGCGTTTAACACTTATTGGCCCCGTGCCATAGTAAATTTAATTAAATGAAATAATTATATCTGTTTTTAATTATTTAGAAATACAGAAGTTAGAAATACTACCCCTGTATTTTCTACATAATAATTGGTTTTACGATGTAACTACTTCGCTTTTAGGTTATACAACATTATGAGAACGAGAACATCAAATTACTCAAATATTTTATTAGGTAGTTCAATTCATTAAAATTATTCCAATCAGGATTAAAACATTGTGAGCGAACATGGATGGGCTGATAAAATTATCAGTGATCTGACGTCTGTATTTAGTAATTTACCTATTAAGCAAATTATTTATTGAATACTTATTACTGATATTTTGACCTAAACTAACAAGACAATAATTTATAACCGCAAGAGTACGTTACGTACCTACATTAATTGTAGTATTTTAGTTAGAGCTAATGAATGCATTAATATCTTTGTTTTCAAACGAAGAGTAATAACTCAAAAAGGGACATATGTATATGCCTGAAATACATAAGTGAGATCGTAATTTAATATGCTCCACATAATTTAATTAAAGGTACTAATATGTACATATGTGTATTTACTACGTACAACTTGTAAATGTTTAATTAATATATTCGGCATGTTAATTCCATTTGCCCAACTGAAATTATGTATGTATTAATTATTACAAAATTTAACCACAAAATATTATATGTAATAAGACCTGGAAGTTCTTAACGATTTTGTGTATAGGTAGCTACTAATTTAGCGGCCCATAGCGAAACAACATTTGACACGTGCGCCTCAAAATAAAGACTTTTGCACAAATGACAATCTATGCAATTGCAATCAGTCTATCTTTACGGATCTCTAATAAAATAAAGTTGACAAGGGTGAATCAGAATAAATTCAGTCCTACTGATTAGAAAAATTCGATTCGACAGATTTTACCAACTCTTTAGTTCCAATTTACACCGCCATGGATCACAAATTTATCTACCAGCAAACCATCTTAACACTTCTACTAGCAATAGCGTATGAGCCTAAGTTAACTTGCGCGGAAGCATTCAAGTTCAGCACCTTTAACCTTCAAAATTCGTGTACTATGTTCTGGCTCCAAATGTCTGGATCACCATTGAATTCTGAATTTAAAAATACCATTACGACAATTAGTAGCGGCGGCAAATATGATAACTTATTAGTCAATGTTGTGAATTCTAGCAAAACTATTCCCACAATTAATAGATTTACTGATCAATGCTACATTGTGGTGTCTTTTGTGGCAAACTTCCTCGCTGTTGAGAGAGCCCGAAACGATTTAATCAAATTGAGCCTTGAAAATAAAATAGCTAATATGCCCCGCGTGAACAGAGATTGGTATATTTTCTTTATTCCAAAAAATTCCAAAGAAATTCAAAATATCCCAAGAAATACTGATTTATTTAAAGCTTTTAAACATGTAACTTTGGCGAGGAAAAGTCAACCAAAGCAACTGGAAAAATTACTCATCAGTGGTTACTCAAATGTTTTTCGTTACACAGCAGATGCTTTAACCCATTTCCCGACACTTCCAGGGGAACGCCGAAAATTGCGAGTGGCACTGCCGACAAAATTGATGACGCGGATTGCCATGCGCAAGATTAACGGCAAATCTGAATTAGTAGGCGGCGCTTATAAATATGTGTTGGACGTTGTGAGTCGAAAACTGAATGTAACGTCGATTAATTTCCCATCTTCGAATAAAGGATCTACTGGCTTGCGCTTATCAAATGGTACGTGGACCGGCGGGGTCGGTGACATCGTGAATGACCTGGCCGATGTTTCCTTTATTGGTTGGCAACACTCTCGACTGAAAGTCATTGATTTTTCTACCACCCTGGAATTTCAAACTTTGTCTTTTCTTATGAATAGACCTTCCCAAAGTTACGCCTGGCATGCGGTTTTCTGGCCCTTGAAACCATCGATCTATTTGCTGATCTCCCTGACGATGCTTGTACTCACAGTGCTTTTTATTCTCTCTGAGAATTTACAAAACAAGAATAACCAAGATTATAATAGTAAAAAACCAAAGTTACCTTTGGTCTTCTCAGGAAAGAATTCTCCTTCGAAGCGTCTCTCAATCCCAACAACTACCACCGATCGCCCAACGAAGCTGTCGTTACCCATGAAGCTTCGACTGTTAATACAAAATTACTCAGAAATAATCCAAAAATGCATTTTTTATTTTTATTCTTCCTTCCTTGGCCAAGACATCCTACCACCAGTATACTGCCGATTTCTGACAATGATCTGGTACATTATCGTGGTCGTGATGCCGACAGTTTACGTATCGAGATTGTTTAACTTCATGGCGTTCCCGATCCTCGAAGAGATCCCCCGTACGTTTCAACAGCTCGTGAGCTCCGAATATCACTACACGTTGTGGCACGCCCGGGGAAGTTCGTACAATTTCTTCAAGAATGCCAGGACGCATCCACACAAAACCATCTTTAATACCATGGCCGATGACAGCAACCTAACAAAGTGCTTGAGCACGGCGATGCAGCCGAGAGAAGCGTGTATTACTTACACGGATTTTGCGAAGTTCGTGCTGGCGACGGAACTTAGCGATCGTTTCGGGAGAACGAGTCTAGTTTACGCATCGGAAAGTGTACTGAGTTTACCCGTTACTTTGGCAACAAGGAAACAATCTGTTTTCGATGAGGAACTTAGTGCGGTAGTGGGCGCCATCGTCGCTACCGGCCATTTCGATCATTGGGTAAACGTTGATGCGAAATTACGGAAGAAATATCAGAAGCCTTCTTCCGGTAGAGGCGCTTCTAATCATGATTTGGATACCAGCAACTTATTTCAACCGTTTCCGATTAAGCAATTTCTTGGAACGTTATTTGTTTGTTCGGCGGGGTCTTTTTTCTCTCTGCTTGTGTTTTTAGCAGAACTCCTCCATTTAAAGATTTACCATGCTCTCGTCGCAAAATTATGACAGCCGGTTGACAATCGGTCTTTAATCAGTATACAGTTGATTGTAATTTAGTAATTGTAATGTATTATTTAATTAAATAATTAAAATTTATTAAATTAAATTTTTACACATTTCTTTAATTTATTACATATTTAATAAATAAGTTATAAATTTAATTAACTAATTTTAAATTTAATGCACAAATATTTGAAAATATGATGTCGGATTTTTTAAATAAAATAATTAATGAATAAATTAAATCGTATAAAAATAAACGTCAACGTATTTCATTGTCCATGTCAATTGGTGTCAATCATAGAAAGAGAAATGATATGAATGATAAGAGTTGGACTTTAGCGGCACAGCATGAATAATCTATAATTTTTATGGAGCTCATATGAATTTGTAATTTTAATGTTGTTGTCATTAAATTAGTAAAATTATTTTTACAATTGAAGTTAATAATAAATTAATTTAAAAGCAGTTTAAGCTTTTTTATTACAGTGATTAATCTAACACGGTCAAATTCATTGCTTTTATTATTTTTACGATGAGCGAGGTCGAGGTCGAGTCGTTGACCTTCCGAGGTGAAGATATCATAGCGGCAGCCAATGAGCTTAATAAAGTTCAATCTCAGCATTTGTTGATCAGTCCGATATTTAGCACAAGGAAATTCTACGCCGGCACGGGGCTTGACAACAGTGGCATTCCCAATGCCCGCCAAAGCCCGCATGATGTCATCCGAAAAAATATTTACTTCCTAGCTCGACAAACGAAAAATATCGTGGTGGTGGTGATCCAGTTCACTCAGAGGGGATTATTTACTCTGGATGAAAAAGATGATATTGTATGTTGTATTAAATTATTATTTATTATTAATTAAACAATTTTTTACGGATTAATTATTTATAGCAACATGTAGTCAATTGTGGCAATAATTTTCCATAAAAAACATTTTTCGATTTATATAAATATATATTTATTTAATTTTATTATCATTTAATCTGTTGCAGCTGGATGTCGAACAGGAATTAATTTGTGCTGTGGCATTTTATTCCTTGCTGATACGGCAACAGCCGAGCATTTTCGAAAAAGCTTTGGAGATTCTTCGTAACCACGAAAACTCTCATATTGCGGAACTTCTGACGTCCAAGGAGAATGAAAGACTGCCGGAGTAATTAGAAAATTTGTATTTGAATGCATCACATTATTTAATTTGGAAATGATTCTGCCTAGATTTCTTCATCACCAAGATATAATGTTCTTAGCCAGATTTCTTTATCTCAAAATAATTCCAAGATGGTCTTAACCATATTTCTTTATCAACAAATATATCGGATATGTTCTCAACTAGATTTCCTCATCATCAAATCAAAACATTCAAACTTTCTTTCATTTTTAGGGTCGTCGGTATATCAAAATCTGTCCTTTTCGAAGATTTGCGTTTAAAAATTTGTTTTTTTGTTTTGCAGAGCTGTTCCTGTCCCAGTACCGATAGTCCGAAGAAATCAAACAATTCCACCAAGACCACCACCTCCCCAACGATTGCTCTTCCCTGCCTGGACATGTGCCCATTGCACATTCGAAAATCCTCCGGGAACGGATAACATTTGTACTTTGTGTTTCAAAACTAAAGGTGTTCCTACATTGGATGAGTCCCTTGTGGATTCTGATGATGACACTGCGGTTGAAGTCCGTCCATGTCATTTTTGCACCTTGGATAATTCCATCGATGTGGAATTTTGTGTGGCTTGTGGGAACCACATGGGAATACCTGCTGAAATAATTCTAGACCCACAGGCCGTGGATTTGGTTACTTTTGATTAATTCTAAATAATATATTATTAATTAAATATATTATTCTGTATTGTAAATCATATTCCATAGCTACACTAATTTATACATCACTATGTTAGTACTTACAAGCTTCTCAAAGTCAAAACTGCGAAATTAGTAAGGATAAGGAATGAGGACCACACGCCAACCAAGAAATGTATTTTTAAATATTAAAAGTCCTTTTATAATCTTCTGTATTACAAACTGCAAACAATGATAACTGTATCGCTCTCTAATTATTCTACTTTATCTAATGAGTTAACGCTGCTCAATTTTTAGAGATTTATTATTATTATTATAGATACAAAAGACAAGATGTAACCTCTCCTTAAAAGAGCATTCATGTTAAATATTAGACATTAACCTTGATGGTTTAATTATTAATTATTATTAAGCTATTAAGTATATAATTTATATCGGCCAGGGCCGGGATTCAAAAACTAAAACCAATAGCTCACTGCTATACTAGAATATTTAGATTTTTGCATTTATAATGTTAATTTGACTGAAGTACTTATTTGTAATGTGAAGCGATAATTTAGAAATAAATAATCTATTTTGATGAAACTTATGTTATGATTGCAATGATTAGTTAATGATGCGGGTTAAGAGGTATAAACATAAGTTATTGACGACAATTAATTTTTAGCGGATCGAATTTGTATCGATAAAGCATAATAAGCCATCGCAAATGCTCGAAACCTGCCTTGGACTTTGAAAGGAAAATATTTTGATTTAAACTAAACAATGTATTAAAAAATATTTAATTTAAAAAATTCAATAAACTCCAAATTTCATTAGAAAAAATATTTAATTTCAAAAATTCAATAAAATACAATTTCATTAGAAAACTTTTATCAAAATACAAATTTATTTCATTAGAAAAAATTTATCAAAATACAATTATTTCATTAGAAAACATTCAATGAAAAATGAAATTAGAAGTGTATTAATTAAATTGATTGTCCACTTATGTAATTTTCTAAACCATGGACATAGGGTGGCAGGTTTAAGGTGGCAGGTGGCATATTTACCTATTCTGCACTTCACCATCGGCAGGGATTTCTCAATGACTTCTCCAGCGGAAATATTTCTGGACGTGGGATGTTTGATTTCGCACGTTGTGACGTTTTTGTACCGTTTTTCTTCTGGGTTAACAATGTTAATTAACGTGCTGCGTTTTAACGTTATTAAACCTCTAGTTGTCATACTCCGCTACCTTGATCTCCATAATTTAAAACATCTTTGTACAAAACTTTGTATTACTAAATTAACATAGAACTCTGTGTCATTGTCTTTTTCCAGTCATGTTTATGAATTTGTCAGTTGAGTTATTACGAGTTACGACAAACTTTCTAGATCATTTTGATGTTTAGCTTTAGCTGATATTCGTCTTGTTTACAATAATTGATAACAACACCGTAAACATTTAAGAATAAGACGCTGGAATCCGTCATTTCTAATTCTAAATTGTGGGTTACATAGTTACATAATACACTTGATCATTAATGACAGTACACACAGAAAACAAATATGAACATTTAACTTCATTTAATTTACGAATCATTCAGGAAATACATGTTGACATCGAATTTAGTAACTAAATTTCCAAATTTTGATTAATCTCTCGGAATTTAATCAAATGTCAAATGTGCCAAAGTTTAATTTAATATTCCAGGCGTTAATAAACCCCCGGTACTTAATTTAATCTTCCAGAATTTTATAAATTTATTTCCAGAATTTTATAAATTTATTTCCAGAATTTTATAAATTTATTTCCAGAATTGTATAAAATTTCCAAAATTTTATAAATCTATTTCCAAAGTTTTATATATTTATTTCCAGAATTTTATACATTTATTTCCAGAATTTTATAAATTTTACTGAATTTTACTACTAATTCTCCAGCATTTATTGCATAATATTTGCAGAATTTTCCTAATTGTTCAGAATTGATAACGTCACATTTCCAGAATTTATGTATTTCCCAAGAATTGATAATGTAGATTTCCAGAATTCAATATTAATCTCCCAGAATTTATGTCCAGAAAATAAAATTAAACAGAATTAAATGCATAAACTGAATTTTAACAGACTGAAATTCAAAGTTCAATGGCAGAAAGTTCAGATATTATGAATCATCATTTCATCATGAGTGATTCATAATACATAATAAATTGTCCAAGAGTTTAACGATGACATTAATTTATTTAAGTTTGTGTCGTCAGCAGGAAAATACAGTTTAGTCGGCTATTTTTTTTAGTTCCTATAATATTACCTTCTAAATTATTCCCATATATCGTATATCTTTGCCAAATGATGCGCATTTACTCACGCAATTATTATTACAAATTATTTGTAACAATTGGGTTGCTGTGAATTTAAATTGCCATTAAGAATAATCTCAATATTATTAAATGCAACATTACAGTACACAAATAGTAGCAATAATCCATAATAATTAGACTGCACGAGTGTAATTTACTTGTCATTAGGATTTTAGGAATGTGAACTAGTTCACAGTTTATTGAATAATATCGCACATAATAATTTAATAACGAAGACACAACAATACGCAACCGATAAATTATAAACAAATACTACACACAAATGTGTTCAATTGTCCCAGTGTCTGCTTGAAATATTAAGAACGAAACCTAATAATTAAATATCAATATTGAATATATAAGTAATTTTTTATATTTCTAGCAATTTTGTAATTTATTAAATGAGTTTAAGAGCTACAATACCAGTATTTAATTAATTAATTAACTTATTAATAAGTCCGCTAAACGCTTTATTCGCTAAAAAATAGCTAATCTTAAATAAATATTAACGAAGCTAACTACTATAAGATCAACATATTTGAAATTCAATGTCATCAACGTACACCATTGGAAGATTCAGTCATTATTGCTTAAAAGGTAAATACTGCTGTTCTAAAAGATTCCATTATCATGGTATTGCTGTAAAAACCCCTGTGTAAATCATTATTGAACCTTGTTTGTAATTTCAAGGTTCAGTTTTCTACTATGTTCACATTATCTTTTATTTAACAGAGAGTGGAAGCATATTAAAATATTGTTATTACTCTTAATAATAAATGGTTTCGACAAACAGAAAGAGTAATTTGTTGATGACAAAAATGTCACATTGCATGACGTCATTGATAAATTATATTTGGCTTTGGTAAATAATAAATTCTTTTTTTTATAATTATTTATATACACAGGAGTACTGTAGCGGCAGTCAGAAAGGTTGGAGCTTATTATAGATGAGTTGGAACTTGACCAGGTGGTGGTGGCCTTGGGGGGTCTCAGGTGCTGGTGCCATGAGTGCAAATTTCACGGAAGATTCCTGTTTGGACCTGGAGACGGATACTGTATTTAATTTCCAGGATGATTTCTTTGATGAATCGTCATCATCAGAGGAGGCGGAGGGGGATGAAGAAGGAGAAGAAGAAGAAATAGATCTAGAGCTCCCCGAGCAACATCCAGAAACGGAAGAGCAGCAGCTGGAGAGAATTAACAATTTTTTTGAAAGAGAGTTTTCCAGACCGGAGTGGACCAAAGATTATAAACAACAATGGTGCTTACGAAAAATGACCTCGGGCAGGCCAATTAGAAATGATGGTAAACAGTTATTAAAGGCGATTCCGGAGGCTGATGAAGAGTCCGTGAGTTCCCAGAAAACCTCCAAGAGTGCTGATGGCAAGAGCGGCAAAAAGAAACGGGAACCTGGGAATAAAGTAAAAGAGAGAAAATACTCCGAATATATTAATAAATTATTTATTAAATAATAGTTATAAATTAATAATTAATTTATAATCATACAAATCATATTTTATTTTTCTAAAGGTGCACATTCGTCATCTGCCAAAGTTAATGACCGAAGAAGAATTCCTAGAAACTTTAGAACCTCTTCCAGCTTACAATTACCTTCACTTCGTCTCCGGAAAGTTCGTGACATCAATAATGAACCGGAATTCGACCAGCTTTTGTTACATTAACTTTGAGTCTTGCGATGATGCCAATCAATTCGTCCAGGATTACTCCGTTTTTCAACTTATCAATGAGCGCGGACAGGAATTTTTTGCTAACAGCCAGTTTGCTATCAATCAGCGGAATCCTAAAAACGGGACGAGAATCCAAGCCTCAAGCCCCCTACACCTCCATGACTTTGAGTTTGATGCAAATTTTGTGGACTTCAGGGAGCTTTATGAGAATGAGAAGGAAAGTGATAGTGCCGCTAAGCCCAGTGTGGATGTTATTATCAAGGAGATAGATGATCGGAAGATGAAATTGCGTAAGCTGATTATTTATACACAATCGCAATTTCGAGTGGGATAATATGCAACTGTAACTTTGTCATTAGAAATCAAATGAATAACTATTTTTTAGTATTTTAGTATCCAACAATTTTATTATTCTTTGTAGAAGAAGTTCAAGCATCTCCGTTAGTGAATTTCCTGATGGATCAGTCAGCCAAGGAAGATCTGCTAGTCTCTGAAGCAATCGGTAGGAAGATCGATCAGTATTTACAAAGCTGCCGTAAAGAGCTGACACTCAGGGAACCTAATCAGGTATTTTTTCTAAAGAATTAAATGTACTAACATTCTAAATAAAAATTCTAAATAAAAATTCTTTTTTCTAGTCAAATGTGCCAAAATCAGATAAAGCTAAAGAAATTCCACCTCCCGTAACAATTTCCGGTGACACTGTTGAAACAGAAAAGCCTAAAATAGTACCGCAAAAAGTATTGCCTGAAATAGAAACAGCCAAAGACGCTGAAATCGTAAACTCACGCCCGGTCACAGTATCAGCAACAACCAAGGCGATTCCTTCGTTGTTAAGTTTGCATTTGCAAGCAAATCAGTTCAGTTATTTTCCACTCATCTTGCCTGAATCTAAACAAGAAATTCCAACTTCCACCACAACGAAAGTAGAAAGTCGTGTACTAGTTACCGTTAAGCCCAATGTGCCTGAAAAGGTAAGAGTTGCACGATTCTAAGCTTAACAACTTGTTTTTGAGCTCGACATGTAATGTGCTAAATGTATTTTGCTTAATAACTTTTAAAGACATCTGCAATTTACCAAATTCATGTTCGTTTTTAGAAATCTCAATCTCCACTAGTTACAACCCAGCCTTCCAAGGTAGGGAGACTGCAAGAAGTTCAGAAGGCAAATATTTTTACTGAAGTATCCAAGCCTGATCTGGGTCGTCCACCGCTAGTGAATCCAGAGGTACTGATCATTTGATTTAAGTGACTAATTTACATTTGTTTTTATTTTTTACTTCACTAAATTCTCGTTTTAAAAGTATGTCGTTTGAAATTATTATTAAATTATTAGTAATAAACTCACTTTTAAAATAATTAGCGTACAAGTTTGTTGCATGTTATTTAAAAATTTTTTTGTTTACATATTTTACAAAAGGGCAATGCGTAACAAAGGTATGCACATTATAATTTCAGTGTGGGGAGACCACAAAAAATCGTTATTCTGAAACTACGAAGAGCAACAATAATGCTACTAATTGTACAAGCAACGTGTCATGTCAAGCATCAAGAATCCCCACTACTGTGGCTACTTCCTCCAGCGACTTCCCCAGAAATTCCAGAATCAGGCCTAACAACCGACGGGCTAGAACCAGAATAAAATCGGTTACCAACGAATCTCCAAAGCCATTGTTGGATATAAAGTTACCGGAGAACATGGAACAAACTAGAGATGAAATTCGAAAAGCTTCGGGGTCCAGTAATTCAAAAACAAAAAGGCTGCCATCGCTGGTAGCAGCATCAGCGAACTCAACAACTGACCCAATCAACATCAATCAACTGACTTCCGCAAACCCACGATCTCAACACCAAACAAGTTCAACATCAGACAATAAGTTTAACAAGCCATCATCATCAGTTCCTTTGTATTATAGAAATCCTGCAATTCGTATCAGAGAGAAAAATATTACAGAGAAATTAGATAAGCTAGTCCTAGAAGAAGAAAATCCACCAACAACAGCTGCTCCATCAGCGAGAAGTATGGCTACAAAGAATGCAGCTAATCCATCATCAAGAGCTTCTCCTTCGGATTCAAATCAAAGGCCGCTACTTAGTACAAGAAGAACTACCAGGATTTTCGTCTCGTCAGTAAGAAATCAAGTGCCCTATACTAAAAGAAGATCTGCCCAAAATTCTGAAAGTAAAAAGTTTTCTAAAGAAGAAAAAAATCATCCGACCGACGTGGGAAACGCACCGAGTAATTCCCCAACAAATTTAATTAAAACAAATTCGCTGCTGGAAAGTTCCAAGAAGAGTGTGATGGAAATTAATTTAAAAGAAATGCACGTTGAAAGAATTCAACGTGAAACTTTGGAAATGACCAAAAAGAACTCACAAGGTACGCAGAGCAAAACTTCAGCAAGCACGAAAAGGCAAATTTCTTCTACTAAAACAATTGAAGGAGATAATTCTACTGCTGTCAAAAGCCAAACTCCAGGAATAACAAATAATCCGAACACTCAGGCGAAGAATTTTTCCAGTAATAATAGTAGTTTAAACTTTGGATTTGGATCTTCAACACGTAACCGACAATCTCAATTGCCACCCAGACGTCCAAGAAGAGCTCCTAAAGATCACAATGGTCAACATCAAGATCAGGATCAAAGTATTGATAGTAACAAAGCCAAGCCTCTATTATCATTGGTCATTCCTCCACCTGTCATCGCAAGGCGAAATCCCGGGATAGGAATAGCAGGAAGGAATAATAAATCTCAATCGGTTGCAGCTTGCAGCACCGTTAGAAATGACTGTCCAAACCTTCAGAAAAAGATGAGCTTGTTGGAGCCAACGGCAGTGACAAATACAAAAAAGACTAAAGATTTTAAGACTGAGGATAAAAGTGCTGGAGATTCTTTAGTAACTGCCAGACACGCTAAAAATAGCAATGGCAGCAATAACAATAATAATAACAATTTTGTGAAAGATGTCGTCAATAATGATGCACCAAAATCTAATCATCAATTTCGCAGACATTGGCCCAAACCGCGGCCCTTAGTTTTTTCTAGTAGGAGCTAATTTCTCTTTGATTTTCCTTCGATGTCGTTCGTATCGAAATTAACCCGTTTATTGAAAATACCTAGGAATTAGTATTTTGATTAGTAATTTTTTACAACTTTATTGTACACCTTGAGTGTAATGTATTCTATTTATTATTTTTACAGATCTGCCCACTCACAGATTTTGTATGTATTATACTAATTATTATCAACAATGTAACTGTACTGAAACATGAATCTGCCATGATTCTACAGCTAATGTCTCAACAATAAGTGCTCAAGGTTTGTAATTCGTAATAATAAATTGTAACAATATATTGTAATAATTACTATTGAAAATTATTAATATAAGTATAGCAATAACATTACAGAAACGAGAGGAAATTGAAAATATTGTAAAATAGGATTTTTACGAATTACATCCATGAAATATTTTTGCGTGTACCTATTACCTAAATTATTTGCATTAACGTCGCATAGTAAAATAGTAATTAATGAATAATTAACTTGTGGGGAGAGATACAAATATGCAGAAATAATAATTGGTACTTCGTATCAAATTGGAAAATAAATGAAATAAATAATTCGATAAATAAAACAATAAGAGTTATTTAAACTAAATTAAATGATTAAAAATATGCGACAAATTAATAAAATAGATAAATTACATAAAAAATAAATGGAAATAAAATAATTATAAATAAATCGCGCAATAACGCATATCAATCTTTCTTTTATCACATACAATGTTTTTCTTCCGAAATGTAATTCGATGTTAATAAAATAGGTGGAGAGACACTTAAATCTGCGATCGAAGCGAGGGAAAATTCAAAGTCAGTCACATTGTCGTGTTTATCTCTTCTTCTGGCTGAAGTCTAGAATCTTTCCATATTACAATTTCCATGTGCTTTCGCTTTTTGTTACCGTTCCTCCATTAATTCGATTTCCTCAATTAAGGAATTTTATTACTGAATATTTAACAAATTAATAATTTCTTTCAAACCAACTCATACCACAATTTTGTTTACTGAAAAATGCCAAAAGTCACGCATTTGGTAGTGGACGCGAATGCGTTCATTAAAAATGTTCAGCTGCAGGTAAATACGAGTTTCACCCATCATTCTTTTATTTATATATGTAATATGTTAATTGTTTGACAATTCCAAATTTTTTTTCCAGGCTTTTTTTCTAGTTTTTTAATAAAATTATTGGTTTTTTTTAATAAAAATTAAAACATAATATTCACAATTCACGTCGAATAACTAAATCAAAAATATTAAATTTCATTATTATTAATCCCTAGGACCTCGCTGAAAACATCTACACAGTGAGCCAAGTGGTGGACGAAATCCGAGATCGTCAAACCCGGGCGAGACTGGCGGTTTTACCGTACGAACTCAATATAATTGAGCCCTCGGATGAAAGTATTGCCGTTGGTAAGTAAGAAACCGGAGCAACAAAATCAAAAATATGTCTTGCTTATTTTTGGATTTTAATTTAATTAATTTCAATTTAATAATAAATGAGAGCTTGAATTTTTATTTATTTTGTAGTTAACAGATTCAGTAAAGTAACCGGAGACTATGCCGCAATGTCCAAAACTGATGTCCTGGTTGTTGCCCTAACACATACACTTCACCTAAGGCATTCGGAAGTCGCAATCCGGGAAGAGCCGCTGACCGGGGAACAAGTAACCACGTTCGACCGGGATAAAAGCATGGCGGATAAAAATATGATCGGATTCGTCGCCAAAGGTAAAGAGGA
This sequence comes from Lipothrix lubbocki, assembly GCA_034696945.1. Lineage (NCBI taxonomy): Eukaryota > Metazoa > Arthropoda > Collembola > Symphypleona > Sminthuridae > Lipothrix > Lipothrix lubbocki. Next base: position 6,248 of record JAQGAK010001805.1, on the reverse strand, counting down.
TGATGATGAAGATGATGACGACGAAGGATGGGTCACCTCGTCCAATTACAAAGCAAGTTTGGAATGTGAAGTCCCTACTGCTGTTGGGTGCTACACTAGTGATTTTGCTATGCAGGTATTATAGTGGACGAAATTAGACGGAATTAATTAATTGTGGAATTAATTCAGCAACAAAAATTGGCTTTTTAAATAAAATTAACTCAAATTAATTCTTCCATTTCTACAGAACACTCTCCTTAGCATTGGTTTGGAAATAATTTCACCCACGGGGCAGCGCGTGACAAATATCCGGACGTGGATTCTGAGATGTTACGGATGCTTTAAGTTAACGAATAGTCTCGACAAAGTATTCTGTCCTCGGTGTGGAAATAAAACTTTAAAGAGAGTCTCAGTTACTGTGGATGAAAATGGCTGCAAGAAGATTCACCTTAATCCAAAAGTACAGATCACTGCTCGAGGAAAGCGGTTTCCCTTGCCAAAACCTCAGGGTGGGAAGCATGTTAATGCTCCGATACTTGTAGAGGATCAAAAAATTTGCCTAGATAAGCCAACTAAAGCCGCTCGAAAAGTTAATGATGTCTTCCGAGATGATCTTGTTGAAGGTATTATTATGCTTTTTATTGTGGTTGTCTTATTACTTTAGTACTAGTTACTTAAAAAAATACATCCAAATAAAAATAAAAAAAATTAAAAATAAATTATTTAAATGAGTAATTTTTAATTGAATATTAAATTATTTTTGTTCTTTTAATTTCCCAGGTACCAGTCCATTCCTAATGAAAGATGTGTACAGTCGTTCTGCATTCTTGCACCATGGCGCAAAATACTGGAATAGAAGAAATCCCAATGCTTCCCACAAATGAAAACTTTGCTTTTTGTTAAATTATCCCAAAAGTATAATATATCATTAATAATTATTGTTTCCTTGATTTTTCGCATATACGAATAAACTCGTAATTTCTCAGAATTTATATGTTCTTCCTGATATTCAAAAAAATATTTTTATTATGGAAAGCCAGTCTACATAATTACATTAATCATGAAAGTTCCATAAAAAAATTGGCGTAATTCCAAATACAATGAACTTCCCAAATCAGAAAAAAGTCGCGTATTTTAAGCACTGTTTTGATGATTTACTGTATTATTCGTCAACGTCGAATTGTGCGACATAACCGAGTCTCTTTGAGCTTTGAAAACGGGTTTCCCTTCATCATCAAGCTGCTCCACGGAGTCATTTACCAAGCTAAACCGAGTCGACCCCTCCCATTCCATTATTTCATCCCCTGGAACACCCTCCCCGTTGGGGAATTCGTCATGAACTTTACCTTCCGGATCTTTCCTGAGCAGGCACTTCCCCGTCACGGCTATAAGAACTGCTCCTAAAGGTGCAGAGATGAGAACTCCCAGGACTGCGAGCAAAACCACATTTTTGGCGTGTTCAATGAGATTTTGGTCCTGGGTGGTTTCCTCGTTGAATTGAGAAACTACTAATGGGGCTAGCGTTGCCTACAAATTTAATTGTAATTCATTCAATTATTTAAATTAAATTGATTAAACTTTTCGAATTTTTTACGCCTCAATTTAGTTTAAAAAAGGATTTATTCTAATAATTTAAAATTTTAATAATTTACTTGAACTGTAGCTTTAGGGATCCAACTCAGAGCACAGAAGAGTCTTTCCTTCTTATTCGCCGTCTTGACGAAGCTGGCTATTGTGAACATGGTTAAGCAGCGTATCTGCTTATATTTTAAAGTTTATGAAATTGTTTTATTATCATACTACTATTAAGTTGGTGTCATCAAAAAAATGTCCGTAACGTCTGTAACGTGAGAAACGCATGTGGGTCAAGTATGGGGGGCAACCAGTAGATCGACGCGAAGAGCGTGGAGATCAACTCGTAGTAAATATTATTACTAATTGACTTTTATATAGATTATAGTATTTACTAAATAAATTAATAAAATTAATCGAGTTACGATACCAGCAAACAAATAGCGATAATCGCCACGAGCTTCCCCACAACGTTCCAATTAAATTCAGCGATATTAATTTCTCTTCCGATTGTTCCGAATAACATTGGAACCCATAGGGTCCAGATATGAGCAAAATGCTTTTCAACCGCATGCATGGGTCCCTTCCAGTGAGGAGCGGACCGCCAACCAAAAGAAGCTATAAAGCTTGTCGTAAGGACTCCTAAATAATAAGAAAGCAATAAACAAAAAAAATACGCTAAAATAATAAAATTTAAATAAATATTGAATAAATAATAATTTTAAAAAATATTTAATAAATAATAAAATAAATAATAAAATAAATAATAAAATAAATAATAAAATGAATAATAAAATAAAATGAATAATAAAATGAATAATAAAATGAATAATAAAATAAAATAAATAATAAAATAAATAATAAAATAAATAAATATTAAATCAAAATTACCTAAAGATCCAGCGCCGGAAAGCCACTCCAAGTAGTGAGTTTCATACATGAGAAGGCAGCAGAGATTAAATAGAAGGAGCAGCAGTGTTCTCAAATAAGGAAGGAGTTTGTGACCCTGAAATTACAGGGAATGAAAATGAAATTAAAATGGAATGAAACAGCCACGCATCACAAAAAAACCAAACACCATCAAGAATTTATTATAATTGCGTATTACAAAAATAAAGACAGATTTACAGACCACATATGTATTAATAAAGCTTACCATGTCTTTGGAAGGTATGAAATGCAGAAAAATGCCGACCAGAAGTCCGTGGAGAAGTCCAACAATGATGCCAGCCGGTCCGGCATATGTTTTCCATGGCTCGGGATCCTCGCTATCATCGTCGAACTCATACAACGGATCATTATTTTGAACGAAACTCAAGGAGACGGAGTAGGCGGAAATAGCAAGAACGTCATCGATACTCGAAGCCGCCATGAGTAAAGTGTGGACACCACTCTCAATTCCATATTTCTTCTTTTTCAGAGAAAGTACACCGGGGACGACCACTGCCGGGGACACCGCTGCTAAGGCGAAGCTGAGGCATCAAAAGGGAAAAAATCCTAAAATTATTTTATTTTAGTTCTTACAACTAGTAGTAATGGTTTACGTTCAAAAAATAATAATGAATATAGTCACTCAATATAAAAACACATTTCTAATTTCATTTTTTCTAAAATTTGAATTTAATTATTAAAATTTAAGGAATTTAATTTGAAAAAAAAATGTGAATGTAAATTACCCAGCGACGAAACACATCTGTAGCTGAACACCTTTTTCGTAGAAAAATCCATAAAATAATCCGGCGCAGGTTAGCGCTTCCACTACGCAAGGCCCAAACGCGGCAAACGGGACTAGTCCTCCAAGCTTCTTTAGCTGTTTTGGGCTTAATTCAATACCCGCACGGGTCAAGATGATCGTCAGCGCCATTGCTCTGCAAATTAAATATTTTTTTATAGTTTTATAAAAATAATTTAAAATCGTAATGACTATTATTTTAAATAAAAAATTATGAAATTAAATAATTAGTTTAAATAGAAAGCTGTAGAACTAATAAACTTAAATTACAAAAAATTAAAAAATGTAACTATTCATTTAAATTCTAAATTTTTTGTAAAAATTCTTAATTTAAAAACAACTACCATGTACAAAATACCTTATATAACCGTACAAAATGAATGTTTTATATTTTATACCTTATGGGTTTAATCCAATGGCGATGTGAAAGGCCATCAAAAAAACCGATATAGGGAATGTTATTAATGGCAATTCCGATAATGAGGGGCGCCAGAAGCGCGGGAAGTCCCATGAGCTTAAACAAAATGCCGAAAGACAACCCTAGAATTTCGAGAATAATTAAAGGTGAAATGCTGTCCATAGCCATATTGCTGTCCAAACAGTACATAAATGTCCAGAAGAGTCCGCAGGCAATAACAAAATAAAGGAAGCGGCTAAGGGGGCCAGATGGGGGACATAAAAATGCATCTCTGCAGCGCACACAGCACGGCACATTATTGTCTCTCCCCAATTTCTTTCTGAGCAGGCAGGGGGAGCAGTGACACCATTGGGGGTAGAAGCTTTTACATTTAAAAAATCAAATTAATAAATGAATAATATTATTGTTTTAAATAAATAATAAATAAAATGAATAATATTATTACTTTAAATAAATAATAAATAAAATGAATAATAAATAGAATAAATAAATAAATAGAATAAATAAATAATAAATAAAATGAATAATAAATAGAATAAATAAATAAATAAATAGAATAAATAATAAATAAAATAAATAGAATAAATAAATAAATAGAATAAATAATAAATAGAATAAATAATATATAGAATCAATGATAAATATAATAAATAATAAATAGAATAAATAATAAATAGAATAAATAATAAATAGAATAAATAATAAATAAAATAAATAATAAATAGAATAAATAATAAATAAAATAAATAATAAATATTTTAAACTAATAAAGTAAATTTAAAGCCTGATCAAATTTCTTGCAAATATTTTGAAAATGAAAACCTACTGGATTACACTGCTACTCTCCGCCGAAAGTTTTCTTCCACCAGCGAGCCCCTCATGTCGAGATCGAGATGCAATCGTTTGTACTTCCGACTCGGTAACATCACTTCGGGTTCGGTCATGGTGTATATTTGACTTGGTTCGCGCTGGGACAAGGAAAGACATAATTTTGTAAAACGCTGGAAATTATCTCTAAGTATCGACGACTACATCAGCATGGATCTTCATGTTTTTCCACACAACATGGTTGCTCTTCAATCACAGAGACAGATGATGTCACTATTAACGATGTAATGCCGAACTGAATCATCTGTTCCAACTTGAAATTTAGTTAATTTATTATAATTTTGAATTATAAAGAAAAGGACATTTTGATTATTAGAAGTAATTAGCACATTTTGTATACTTTTTGTTTTTTATTTAGGCGATTAAATGTGAAAAGAGTATACGATTGTACAATGCAAAAATAAAAATATATGAATAATAATAATAATTCAATTTAATAAGTATTAAATTTATATGTGTATTATATAAGTATTATTTTAAAAATATATGTAAAATAATTTTTATTCAAAATTCACGTGCCTTATTGTTTAAGTTATTAAAAAACATTTTTTAATTGAACCGGCCTCCTGCCTCCTTCAATCAAAGTCAACATAAAAAATAATTATTTTCTTGTAAAATAGTGATTCATATTATAGTTTTATGAAATCAGAAAAACAATTTCAAACTTTTGCTCATGTTCCAAATAATAATGTTTTCTGTTATCGAAAATCGGAAATACGTTTTAAAAAATTGTCTAACCAGTAACCAAGGTAATACATACAACCTACCTAATAACATTGAAATTACTACAGAATAAAATTGAAAAACTAGATACAAAAATTAAAATAATTAATTAAGACAATCGTAGCTTCGTTCATGATAACGAATCCTTGTAAGAATTTTATTATATTGGGACTGCCAGAAGATAAAATATAATTAAATGCATGAAAAATATCAAAACTAATTCTGGTATTTTAAACTTTTTTCTCAGTTTCTTCCCCAGCCTTTTTCCGTTCATCATCATCGAAGTAAACATTGACAACCGAAGATGTACGAGTTTTGTCACCACCATCAAGGATCTCGGGTTGTACTAGAACCTCTTCCTCTTCGATTATCGGGGCAACCGTAGGAAAAGCTTGTTGAAGGACTTCATCCGTGTCTTTCCTCAACAAGAACCTCCCCGTGACACTAATTAACAAAGCTCCGAGTGGAGCTGTGATCAGGATCCCTAGGACGGCCAATAGTACCACATTCTTTGCACTTTCCTTCAGGTTCTGGTCCGTGGAATCCTTGAATTTTGAGACAACCATTGGAGCTAATGTTGCCTGTTTAGAAAAAATTATTATTATTTAACAAAACAGATAAAAATAATAATATATTATATAAAAAAGCTTAAATTTCTCCTACTTGAACAGTTGCTTTCGGAATCCAACTCAGAGCACAAAAGAGCCGTTCCTTATAATTAGCGGTCTTCACGAAGCAAACGATGATAAACATTGTTGTGCATCTGGTCTGAAATAGTAATATTTTTTTTATTATTTATTATTTATTTTTTATTATTTATTTTTTATTATTATTTATTTTTTATTATTTATTTTTTATTATTTATTTTTTATTATTTATTTTTTATTATTTATTTTTTATTATTATTTATTTTTTATTATTTATTTTTTATTTTGT
>JAQGAK010001804.1:0-26481 GCA_034696945.1 Lipothrix lubbocki | reverse complement strand
TTGTTGTTATATAGTACTGTGTCGTGAGGCAAATACCATAATGGTATCAGTGAAATAAAATTATTTCTTTCTCTCTCTCTCTGACAAAGAATTATTCTAATAAAGAATGTGGATACCTTCAAGGATTTAAGAGTTATTGAAATTCAAACACTGAGAATCTTACGTTAAAAAATACTCACCGAGAAACATCAAATCGGAGATTTACAATGATGCCTTTCTAGCTTTGTCTAGATTTTTGAGGCTTTTCTATACAGATATGAATATTACAATATAAGGTTTTTTGTATTTATTACATTACATTAAGGTGAAAGCTTATGACACAATGAATGACCATTATAGCTCCTTGCATGCCGTCTTGGTAGCATATAACATGCCCTCATACTCAAAATAAAACTTAAAATTGTGACAATGCATATTGAATTTTAACTTCAATAATATGTGTAAAGGTGTATCCCAATATTTGAAGTCTCCAACCACTTCAAGTGTGGGGCAAGCCAGACACATGGTCTTCAGACCTTTGAAAGTAACTTGATTTGGGAATAAAAATCGGATGACCTGTATGGAAGATCTCGTTTGATCACAAAGCATCAACCTCACGTCATTATCCGTGAGCGTGTCAGCGGCTAGAAACAGTTCTCGAACTTCGATATACTGAAGATTCATACAGTTCCGAATGATGCTGATTAGAGTATTTTTGCAATACACGACGGCACATGTTACTGTTTTCAATGTCATTAATGCCGAAGAGCTATCCACTAAGCCTTTTAAACTTGATTTCAAATGCTTCAACTTAGGCAAAAGGTACTGAATGAGCTCCAGAGGAATGAAATCCAACGAGTTGGCCGAGTGGACAGTAAATTCACTTAGGATTCTCTTTTCTAGTTTTAGATGAATGACTAGGTACTCCAGCTGTAGGGAAATAATAATGATGCATTAAAATTTTCAAAATTCTTAATTACAAAACATTAATATTCATGCAGATTTTCTAAACGGATTAGGTACATGGATTAATATTCTTCTTATAAGTATAAAATCTTTGGCCATACGTTATAATAATTAAATGAAACCTCCTCGCCGGCCTCATTAACTCGAACTTCGGCATGAGTGAAGCCTTGTGTAAGGCAAGGCCATAAATCTCGACTAAGTTCTATGAAAGGGTCCACCAAGCTACTTCTAAGAGCAGTCGCGACCTTACTCCGAAAAACCCGTAGTGACAAATCCATTTGGCAGTACAAACGTGGTTGACCTCCTGGGGCGAAGAAAAATCTTCTGGGTGTCGGGGCCAATTTTCGACAAGCATAAACGATCGCGTGATCTCGATCCATCAACGTTCCCTTGAAATGCATCGTAGACATATCCAAGTATTTTATACTTCGGGAAAAAGTGGAGGGAGAAAGTACATACATAAGATTATAAGTTTGTATATTGTATTTTATAAATCTTATAAATTCAAGACTGATAAATGAAACCCCGTAAGTGTTGCCCTTACGTAAACGTCAACGGATTGAGAATGCCCTCAGGGAAGAAATACTCGGCGGTATTATTCCGAAGTCTCCTGGCAATATGCGGAGTGTTAAATATCAGCAAAATAATTCCCTGTTCCGTCACTTTAGTGTGCCTTATATCCAGATATTCCAAACGATGACAGTGTTTCCCCACGGCCCCCATTAATGCATCATTGGCGTCACCGTGAACAACTAACTTCTTGAGGTTGACGAAACCCTGCAAGGAAGTGCCAAAGCGGAAAACTGACTCATCCGCGGTATCCGTTGAACCCACCATATAAAAACTTAGACTTTCTATATGTTTGTCCGTTGTAGTATCGTGTAGAACTTTGATGATGGACTTCCAGGTGAACGGGTCTATTTTGGTGGCTAAAATGGATTTAAATAAATTATTTTATTAAACTAAGAATTTATTAATAACAATATTAACTTTAATGTATTGAGTTTTATTATATAATAATAATAATGTTTTATTAGGTTAAACATTCGAATATTTTAGAAATTAAATTTTTCATTTACATACGACTCAACGTGTACGGAATGAGGCCGCAAAAACCCTTCCAGTCAGTGCCATCCCTGAGGAAAAACCCTTCGAAAAGAAGGTCCAAACTTTTAATTCGTTCCCGTCCTACTATGAAAATGCATTTCAATACTTCCAACTCATCCAGTCGGGTCTCATAAAATGTGGAGAGGCGACACCAGGCATTGACTATGGCTTCTACTAAATTTTCCTTGAATATATGATCATTACTTGACAAAATATTTTTCAAGGGATTAATCTTTGGAGGGATATTCAAGGCCACGGTACCCCTCCGGCGAAGAGTCGTCACCAAGTTTTTATGATGCCGACGACTTTGTTTGTTGGGGAATGGAATGTCGCCCTAAAGAAAATCATGTCTTGAGAGGAGAGAGGTTTAGGAATTTCATTAATTTAATCTTTAATGAATTTTAAAATACTACAATTGGCGTACTGAGCGGTTAATTCCATCTGGCCAGGCAACTACTCTTAAAGCTAAGAGCTTCAACGTGGGCACTTGGTGTCGCAGCGGCATTATGCTGTACTAATTTATAAATATAGTTCCCAACTTTTTGTATTCAATTTACAAGAAAATTAAACTTGAGCGATTGGCTTAATAAAATATAAAAAACAGATTATAATGCGATTGAGAACACAATGATGTCATCTCACTTGTTAATTAATCTGGAACTACTTTTAACCGTCGTGTCATGAGCCATATGAAGATATGAACAATAATTTACAATATATCTGTAAATTAAAATTCACAATATAATAACTTGATGAATTGCTTAATCGTATATTATTTTATGAAATTCAAAATTTTAAATGTTTTTTACACTTATTTTTGAATTCTTAAGCCCCGATTTATTTGGACCATGCTATTGCGGTAAACACTTGAAACAACTAAATAACTTAACACTTTATAGTCAACATTATATGTTGCTGACATAATGTACATACAAGGTGGACAAGTACTTTGCCAATCTACTTAAATTAGTTTTCAATTAACTCTGGGGAGTAACTCAGGTTCAGTCACTAGTCACTACTCAAAAATATGACAATATTATAGTAATCATAACATTATATAATGTATGTCTTTCATGTGTATTCAATACAGAACTCTTTAATTATACTTATACATACACTCGTAGTGTGCAATCCGTGATTTGAACGAACCTCAGTCCGAAGGTAAAGCAAAAAGTAAGTTCTTATAGGTAAACTATGACAGAATGAGTACGGGTACTCAAATGGGGAATCATCAGCACCGTTCCTTTGTTATACACTGGTAATTATATATTTTACTACACGGAATATTTTAAAGTTGTACATGAAAATTCAGCTTTAACCACAACTTCCATCTGCCCACCCGTCCTTCCAGCGCTCATCAACCAAGTCACAATCAAATTCTTCTTTCCCTAATTTACGATTGACTTCATTATGTCTCTGACATAACCATCTAGCAAAATCAGCTCTTGATTGAGTCTCTGGAGGATGTTCCGATATACTGAAATGATATAAAAATCAGCAATTTTAATTTTGGCAACATTTGAGTCTACATACGATTCATGAAATACATTCCTGATTGATAATCATTTCAACTTTCAACAATCGACTATTTATGTATCTTGATTATTTGCACTGATAATGCTCTGAAACAAATTATAAAATGACACTTACGATTCTCGAAAATCTCTAGCACAATGGTCACAGGGGTAATACTTAGAAAACAGCTTCATAAAGGCAGACATTTCTTTCTGCTGATGAGTGGTTGGTCTTTCGGGGAAGTAGGCAGCCATAGTGTGTAGAAAAGACCAGGTCTTCTTCCCAAGGTCGTCCTTGTCGAGGGGGCATTTCTCCGTGTCAACTACGTCAACCACTTCGCTAACACCTGCAGCCTAACAAAATAACATTAGTAACCATTAATAAAGATTGGACAAGCCACAAATTCCAATAATTCAGTTACAATCATACCTGTTTCTCATTGCTATTCTTATTCCCCATTTTTGCCCAACTTTTAAAATCCGTACACGCTCTACACGGTTTCTGATTTTCGTTATTGGCCGTACTTTGGAAAACATTCATATTATTTACGCTAGCTCCGGCACAGTAATTCCAAAATTTCCAAACAATTTCCTCTTCAGAAATAAAGCCCCAGTCGCTGTGTAAATCCAAAACAAAAATAAATTAATCTCCAGTCTTCAACTAATATTGCGATTTTAATTGACCCTTTCGAATTTTGGAAAATAATAAAAATTAAAAATATGAAAAAATACCTTTGACACTCTAGTATACCAAATTAACCGAATTGGATTTGTAACGTATGATGTAACTGTTTCGGTTTATTGCATATCTTCCACAGTGTCTTCTTCGCCGGGATTTGTCTAAATAGTTTTTCTCTGCGACAGAAATTATTTTTATACACAAAATTAATATAATATAATATTACCAAAAAAAGGCATAAACCTTGAACCCACCAAATTCAAGAATTTTTTTTGTACAAATTAATGTAATTACTTTATTGTATTAATGGTACAGGATTTTAATTAATTAATTGCAAATTGAACAAATGAAAACGCATGACCAAAAGTTGACGAGACCAATTTAAACATTTTTCCCGCCGCGCGTTCTGATTCGCTCCTGAAATTTTCACGTTGAAAGTCTGGGAAGCGGCCGGGGACTTTTGAATTTTGGGAGAGCATTATTTAAAAAGTGAAAAATAAGACCCAACATCTTTAAAATTTCGGATTCCATTTTAATTTCCGGTGAACGGATCCGGCCGTGGGGAACCTGCAAAAATGGGTTATTTCCGACTTGCTAAATCTGCTGCGGAATATGCTGCTAACAAGCATAGAGGAAGTAATTTAATTATTTATTTATTCGTATTATTTGTATGCCATATCTTTAAGTTTAATAATATTGAAGTTGCTGAAAGATTAAATGGATCCTAAAAATTAAACAATGTTATTATTATGAACATATGAACTAAAGCATTTGATTTTAATTTACTATCTCTAGTTGCATGGTACTGGAAGCGGGGATGGATAGAATATCCGGAAGTTATGGGGGCGGCTCTAATTGGTGGCGGCAGTAAGTCAATTTCCACATCTTTTGTAGTTTCCATGCCCTCAATAAGCATTTATAGCTGGAATAATTTCCAGTATAATTAATAATGTAAATTATCTTAAATGAAAATTAATATTGTACGTTAATTTAATTATAATTCAATGAAAATTTTGTTGTTTATTGCAGGTTTGCTCAGCATAATTGGCATGTGCACTTTTCAGGAACCCAGATCCTTGAATCGTCGTTATAAGATGGAGATTCATGGTAAATGTTTATTGCAAACTGTATTACGTATTTTTTTTTCATTTTTTGCTGCTGTAATTCTGCCAATACTATGTTTTCGCCAATTTCTTGTTGTGGATATGGAAAGGATTTCATTTAATACAGATATTTGATTTGATTTATTATCAGTTTACATTCAGATATTGTAGACAAAAATATTACGTAGATTGTTTAGTCAAATATTTGCAGTTATAATAATTGTTTTAATAAAATTTTAATAAAAAATACACGTTAGGAGGAGTAGAGCAGAGAAAGCTACTAAATGTGTCTCGAAATCAAAATGTGTATTGTCAAATGTCTTATGAAATTTACAGTTATGCGCTCGGACGACCCTCGCCTCACTAGAGTTCGAAGATACGAAACTAGCCCGGAGCCCACGAGAGTGTAAAATGGAAAGAGCGTGAATTTAAGAGAAAATAGTTAAACCTGTTGTGGAATATTGTAGTCAACTAGCAAATGAATGGAAATAAAATTTTGTCGACTTCCGTCGAGCTTTACTTGTTGGGATTGTACTCACAATAGTATTGCGATTAAGTCATTTTTAAACTACTTTTGTAGCTGTATTTTATTTCAGTAATTATTTTTTGTTTAAAAAATAGGAGACAATTTACATAAATGGACAAGAGCTCGGCTCCGGTAGAAAAAATTTACAGCTTTATGCTTTGAGAACATAGTAATGTATTAATATTAGGTATACTTATATTAAATATTATATACAACGAAAACGAACCTCATCCACCAAACATATTTTTGGCTATAAGTACAGGAGACGGAAGCGGTAAAAAACAATCCTGTGAAGGTCTACAATATCAAACACATGAACGCAGCGAATAGTTAAAAATTACAGTCATGAAGAGTTAACTACGTAAAAATGCAATAATACCACCCAGAAACACAGCCCATAATGAAGTATAAAAATCTGTACATATTTGACAAGAACAGTAAAACCTCTGCTGTCATCTGCTAATCATTAGCTTTTCAGGCATCTTCAGCTTTGTATGTGACGGAGGCTTGAACACGATGAACGGACGTGGAAAATGACCGGAGTTCAACACGCTCCGGATTCTGAATTTGAGCATCCGATTGCTCTACCCACCCATTCGTCACCTCCGCTTGCTTATTAACGTAAATTCTCAGGTCAAAGGCACATCTAACGTCCAGGAGAGGAAGGAATGTCACCGTGGCTGTAATTTGACGCATGACGTTGCGGATACCTTTTTGAATTTCAGCAAGTTCCTTTTTCCCGTACTCCCTTTTTCGGCTAGTCAAACAATTATTTAATGCTTATTATACATATCATACGGGTTAAGCTGAATGGTTACAAGGTTAGTTGTGTTTGTAAGGTATCTATAACGTTGAAACGTGAGGGTGAACTGAACAGAGAAAGATCATTGTTACAGATAATTTTGAGACTATTACCCTGTTATAGTTGTGTCACCATCCGTGGGGACGGTGTGGATGTCGAAATCCCATTTCTCCAGATGTTCGCCAGTAATTGCAGAAGTTATGACTAAAGAAATTCCTTTGAGTTCTCCTTTGGCTAACCATCCTGAAACATTGCATCCAATGAAGATTGAATTAATCCAGATTGAATTAATTAAGATCCAGCATATTTCAGTACAATATCTATCCAGACAATATAACTAACTCCAGCTAACTCACTTTCAAGATTTGGAAGAACATTGTCAAAGTACTCGTTGATCTCCTGGTCTTTGGTTATAAATAGCGTAATCCCGTATTGTTGACGTCGGTCAAAAGTTTCCGGTGCGTAAACACCGCGTTGGTACAATATAGAATTGACAGCGTACTCTGTAAAAATCAAACGTAAATCATTAAATATTTAATTCTTATGAGAGTTAATTAGATCTTCCATTATACCAACGCTCACAAAATCAGCCAGAATTTTATTTCTAGGATCTCAAGTTTAACACACACGTATTATGTAGCTCTATGGGCATGGGAAATAAACAATTAATTCAAAAAATAATTTCTTGATTACGAATCATACACACGAAATTATCATTACACAGATTACAAATATAAAATACACTACTTTCAACTTTGAAATTATTTAGTCAAGTATTAAGATTGTAATTTTGTAAATTTAATTTACATAAAACTTACTAAAAAATTCAACAACAATAGTTGCGGATCCTTGTAGAGTAATTGGCTTTACTTGTTGTGAAACGGAGACGTTCATGAATGAACTGCTTTTGTTTATTTTCCCTGCCATGATTCCTTTTTGAATTTGGTCTTTTACAGGGAAAGATAAAAATATCCACCAACAAATGGAAAAACTTCTTATTATTTCTATTTGGCTTCAACGTGACGACGATCCACGATACAACGGATGACCTTAAGGCTTGAGTCACCTAACAATCAATAATAAAATATATTAGACAAATAAATAGATTTAATAATTAATTCCTATTATTTCCACCAATCTTTACATATTTTATAAACAGATAATTTACTAAATAAAAAATACATAAAACAGTCCCATACCTTCTAAATTCAATAATTTAGTATAAATTGATCCTATAAACCCTCAAAATTTGATGGATCGAAGGTTTTGACAATCAATGGTTTTGAATGACCTGAGTATTATTATTGTTGCAACAAGTGTTGAGGAAGGTCCCATTACATAATATAATTTAAAATAATTAAATATATGATTATAAACTATAAAATTATTCTTATTTATGAAAATTAAATTTGTATAATTTATTTCTCTGAACGTTTGCAGAGTCAGTGCTGAGCTTATTATTAAATCCTGAGAATATGACAATGACAATTGACAATGTCAACTAGAACTTAAATAAATATTTCCGTTTTAACTGCACACAAAGTAAATGAATTAAATTATATATGGATTTTTGTTTTAAAAACTAAGGTAAATTAGTAAGCTAATTAAAATAAAAAATTAAAAGAATTATCGTGTGAATTCTGGTGGTGATGCTTGAGTTGAGGGATAAAGAAGGGAAGAGCCTTTTCGTCCGTTACTTTTATGAATACAGACCGACTTCTTGTTTGGCTGCCAAGGATTTCTAGACGCTGCGTTGAGATGCTCTTGCAAGGAAATATCCAAGGAAGGATGCATGTTTTTTGCATAAATAAAGTTTAATTTTAATAATAATGAATCATAATAAATATAATAATATTGACAAATTAAATTTTATTTATATTATATAATTGTATTATAATACAAATTAAACTAACAATTAAAAAAATAATTTAACCAAATAATAACAAAAAAACAAATTCAAAGATAATAATAAATAATAATAACATAATACTAATGTTAAAAAAAACTGTTTTAATGAAATTTAAAAAATAATACTTAAAAAAATAACTGTTTTAATAAAATTTAAAAAATAATATTAAAAAAAATAACTGTTTTAATGAAATTTAAAAAATAATATTTAAAAAAATAACTGTTTTTAATGAAATTTAAAGAATAATATTTAAAAAATTTACTGTTTTAATGAAAGTGAAAAAATAACAATTAAAAAAACTATTAATGAAATTTAAAAAATAATAATTACGGCTCTGTAATTGAAAGCTTGGGAATAAACTTAATAATGGCTAATTATAAATTTGTTTATGGCTATGAACCTTGAATTCCATTTAATAATAAAAATAATATTAGTAAAGTAGTAATAATCAATAACAATGAGATGCAGAAAATCAATAAAAACAGTACTAATTACAAAAGATATGAATTTTAATGCCAATTAAAGTATGCAAAAATTAATATTAAGCAAAAATGTTATTTCAATGCAATAAAATTTAATAATGCATTATTATCTTTACATAAAAACGATTTATTGCGGTTCATATACACTAAATCATATACATTTGACAATGAGTTGACAAAAAGGAAATAATCATTATGTCTTTTTATATACTGTACATATATAGTAATGGGAAAATAAATAAGCATCTACAAATGTTTGTGTTTTGTTGAAGCTGAAAAAGAAAGAAGTGGCTGAGAGTGGACAGAAAAGAATAAGAGTGGGTTTAAAAATGGGGGAATAGTTTAAGATGAGAGAGATGGATGTGCAATACTGATAACTGGTGGAGGAAAGTAAGTAATGCAATGTACTAATTACATACTATGTTCGTATAATATATATAAATATATAATATATTATACATACTATATATATAATATATGAACTCACAATCAGCTGAAGGGATGTTGCGGATTAAATTAAATTAAATAGCATCAGAAATGTTTGTATATTTAGCAATAAAGTATACATTATTATAGTGAAATTAAATGTGTGCGGGATATCTATAATATATCTATATACTTATAGGTATAGGTAGCAGGCAAGATATAGAATAGAAATGTCCAGGGATGTTTTTTAGAAAATACGCCGCTTCTGCTGGATATCCGGATTACGCTGACTTTTGTGAGTTGGAGGGGCAAAGTGATGCAGCTGGACCAGACCAGTTCCTGAGAATGGGTTGTTGTCTTTTTCCACCTTCAGGAGGAAACGAACGGCGATGGCCATGGCTGAAGGGAAGTCTATTGTGTCTTTGACTGTGAAATGTAAACAAAGTTAACGACATTAATAAATTATTATTATTAGTTTACTAAACTATATACTAATAAAAATATAATACGAACAATTTTTAAATAAAAAAATTAAATAGCTCACTGTATTGCACTTCAAACTTGTTCGTCTGCTTATTGTGCACTGTGTACTTGGACTCTGTAATGTGGCAAATGTAAAGAAATGGAAGTAAGAAAAATTGATTTACGGTACGGGTAATGCATAATGATTTGCCATTTCCCAAAAATAAGTTAAAGAAAACAAAAATTAATTTAGTTTCCCAACCTTTGACGTGATTCAACATAAGATGCTCCAGCTCTTCCTTGTCAAACTCATGTGGACGGACGAGGGCGTCGATCATAACTCGCATGTTCTCCTTAGTAACTGCACCACAGTTAAGGGTGTCGTACTTCTTGAACAACTTCTCCAAATCTGTAAGCATTTAAAGGGTCATTTCATTAAATTTGTACCCAGTGCTAGTTTTTACAAAAATTAATTGGGTACCAAACCACATGGGTGGGCAAATTGGATCGTCACAAGTTAAAATTTCTATACGAAGTGTAAATATGGTCAATAATTATTTACGGATGGCATTATTATTAATATTATTGAATAAGCCTTGGATCAGAAAATTTTGAAATGTATTACTAGTATATGTATAACTCACACTGCTTGGATTCCCTTTTAATCTTGTCCTCCTGCAAAATAGATATGAAAAATTATTACTTACTGCAATTCACGAGCTATAATCTTTCTCACCATAGAGCAGTAGCATTTTGCAATATGAAAATGCCTAAAATATCAAGAATAGAATCAGAGAAGTGAAATGACAGTGCTACCATTTTGCAGGGAAAGATTCACAAATAAAACCCGAAAGTATAGATGTAGAGATTAGGATGACCACTTGGTGGATGGAGATCTGGTGGGAACGACGCCGAGGTGCTTAAGATGATTTTCTTTAAGGTGATGATGTTCCTTTGTGCTGAAGAATGAAGATGGAAGTTGTTCAATCCGCAGATGACAAAGTCGGCTGTGAGTTGCTGTGAAGACTCCAATGAAGACTTAATGAAATTCAGGACCCGTCCAGGGCTTTTATACTCGGATGTTCGTACCGAATCGGGAGGAGGATAAGAAGTTGTATTGGCGGATTGCTGAAAAGGTGGAGGAGGTAAAAAAAATTCCCGTGCCTTAGTTAAATATTGCCGATCCCTTCTCCAATTAAAGAGATAATATGCTAATATTAATAAAATACTACTACACATATACTTTTACTATATACTAATATACATACTTTGAGACACCAGGAAAAATATAAAGGTTCAAGTAGGTACATAGCATCCATACCTAGGCATTGTGTATTGTTTAGGAGATGCATACTTTACGTATCTTGTTGAACTTGTGATTGTGGCAGATAATAACTTATGATAGGTTAGGAGAAGTGGCTTCACGGTTTAACCGAATGACCCTCGGTGCGACGCCAGCAAAAGTGCACACAGTCCTATAATAATTAAGTATCGTATTCATTCAAATAACCTTGCAACCCGACATTCCATTCAATGTACAAAAGGTTATGAAATGAAGGATCAAGAAAGAATAGATTAAAGAAGTGGATATGTGTGTGTGTTAATTAAGAACGAATCAGAAATATTGTGATCTTGTGATTCACGTTAAGTAAACATCTTTTGATACAATATAACTAAAATGGCATTATAGACCCATTTCATTCTAATTATAGACAGACCTATTACAATTTAAATGTAGATAGGAATATCCAAGTTTGTAAATAAGTATAAGGAGGCCAGTTAGAAATACGGATCATACAGGAACTTCCGACCTCTCGAAATGAAATGCCCATCTCTGTCATCTCGTTTCAGACATGCACTCTCAACCCTTGAACATTCCTCAAATTACACATAAATTTCACAAATGTCATCTTAAATTAGTCGCTTCTCCCGACAATACAAAGTTACAGGGAAGGGTTAAGGAAAATAAAATAATGCTGACGCCGAAGTTCTTAAACCACGCTGCACAGGCCGTGTTTACTTGTCGGCAGGACTATGAATCTAATGGAATACTCGAGAAATTCCATTAGATTCGCTTGCAAATTAATTAAATAAATAAACATAATGCGGATTTTAAAATGCTTCACATGCAAGATGCTGTAGGTTTTGAAGATTTGCTATATAGTTTGTTGAAAACGGAAAATTGAAATGATCGCAGCCATATTAGCTGAACTTAATATGGAGACTTGATCCTCTCACCGTTCCGCTTGTTGACTTGTTGGTCTGATGACTCGTCGCTGTTATTAAACTGCACTTTGTAATAATTGGTAGCGTTGAAATGATTGGACAGCTGCAGGTATATATATGAGCTTGTTTCACCCAAGGAAATGGATTCATTTTACGGTAAAACTACTTCCAAAATTATTGTAAACATGTAATGTATCTCATCTAACAATACAGTTCACTGAAAATGGTGTATCAAAATATTTTAAAGATAAGTTTACATTTGTCGATTCATGTCATGATGTCACTATATGTTCCATCTTCTGTGACACTATAAGCTCGATCTTGTCATGGTAAAGCAAAACTTGCTTGGGGATGCATTTTAATTCTACATTACCACTGCCAAAAGGATTCTGACAACATGACCTAGAGTAATTCAACCCTTTTTAATACACGTGTAATTGAATTGCAAGAATTTTTATTATTAGAATTCACGCAATAATATGTTGGATTTCCATACAATGTACCTTTCTGAGGTTCTCATGAAGATCTGAAAATAATTTGAACTGCATATAATATATCTTCTGAACTATTTTTACCATGTTATTTTTATTTATTGTGCATCTATTAGTTATATTTTTCGGTATTACTTCTGCCGTTTGAGTTCAATATTTTCTGTGCGTTGCAAGTTCTTATATAAGTATAGATACAACAATTTCCTCAAATAATCCACCCGTGGCAGCAATAAATAACAAATAAATCATTGTAAACCACACGAAACGAGACGTGCAACCAATGAAGTCAAATTGGAATCCAAATAAAACATTTAAAATAAAATATCAGTGAAACATTTATACTTACAAGTAGGAAGAATAATATAAGAGAGGCGTTACTAATTACTAACGGGAGCATAATTTGCGGACTCTCGCGTGAGGAAGAGAGGATAATCATGAGGAAGCGAAATGCACTATCTACAACAATATGTATCTATGTATATAGCATAAGCAATACTATAGCTAAATTGTAATTTTAAAGTGCCTCGAAATTTTATGTACGGGAAACAACGGTCATGTTGAGAGTTCGTGGACCTTGACATGGTTCCGCAATATACGCAATACTGGTGGCGTCAGGAGTCAGAACTCGGTAAAGACTTTTAATTTATGGACTTACGATGAGATATGGAGATGCGGAGGGGAATGTGCAAGGCGACTGGGAAATGAATAACAAGTTACTTTGAATATATACGAGGTATAGTTTAGTCCGGAATTTGATGAGCATGACAAAACCGAGTAAAGGACGATAAGAATGAGAAAAAAGATGAGTATGAGATGATACTTCATACGAGATCATACTGTGCTGATAATGAGATGATACTTCAAGAAGATGCTTTGTGACTTACAGTTTATAGTTCTTATGTACTCTAAACATAAACACTACTTATCGTTAGTCCTTATGTATAATAAATACTTGACTTAAGTATACAGATTAGACAGACCACATTCTGTATGCTCAAATTTAAAGATTCACCGAGCTCCATTCCAATTCTTCGATGTCTTATGAGTGTCAGTGTATGTGTATAGGTATATATGCATTGTGTATATTAACAGGTTAAGAGCGAAAATAGGTGGCGAGTTTAGCCATTCTCATTATATTCAGAATGTTAATGCGAGACACTGAGGAGATCCATCATGCATTTATCCGTGACGGTCATGTCGTCATCCTGGCTTGACGCTCCTTTTCTCAATTTACGTTCCATCCGGTGATTTCTCCTGCATTCTGTAAGTCTTCATTCATTCATTGCTCGACATGGAGTAGTGATCATGCCAGTGATTACTTATGATATGGTTAAGGCTAGCATAGTTGTACTCCTCTCATCTTCCATTATCATTGTATACAGTCAAGGCAAGGATCATACAGTTGATTCATCCGAATTCCAATCACAAGCACAATTCCTCCCGCCTTTCAAACACCCGGCGGGGGAGAGATTTATGAAAAGCCTGGAATTCTCTCAAGACAAGGAGCTTGTTACAGTGTCAACTGATCAAACTCAGGTCGTAAGATAAATACATAATTCACTCCCGGGAATCCCTTCAAAATTATTACAGATACGCACGCATTACAATCAGAATCTTTTTTGAGCATATTTACTCCTAAATAGATATAAAAATAGATTCCAAAATTACGATCCGGTGACGTTATTGCTTTAACTTTAGATTCTTAAAATAGTTTACGTACAAAAATTTACAACTTTTCTAAAAGGTCTTTATTGTCGTTGGTCTCTTTGTTATGTGTACTGGGTTAATTTTATGAATCAAATATGAAAATAGTTCGAAGCCTTTCTTAGTTACCGAAAACATTGATAGCAACTCCTATCAGGTTATAGTTTTCCTTAATCCTTAGGGTATCTTCCTTAATTTCCTCATATCTCCTTAGAACCTTACCATATCTTGAAGAAGTTGGAGAAATCAAGGAGGAACATTAAAAATTAATTAGTAGATGACAGGAAAAATGGATTATATCGATAAACAGCAAGTGGATGTTCTATTGAGAATTTATGAACTGCAAACTATGTCAGACAACAAATCTTTTCACAGTCTCATAATAACTAATGGACATTCCGGAGGTAACTAATGGATTAGGCGAGCGCGTGAACAGAGTACGTAATCATAAAATTATTACAATTTATATTGTTTATAGGAGAATACTAGGAAATTAGCTATATATTAGATTACAGAGGAGAGCAGGCAAAGGCATCTAATAATAATAAATTATTACAGATATAACTTAGATGTTGAATTAGTGGTTTTAAAACGTTTCAAGTTCCAACCCAACCGTTCCAATAGATATTCCAAGCTATATAGAGGCATTCAAATTCAACATACAAGAACATGCAAGAATGAAGTGAAATCATGTAGAAAGACTTTATTATTTTTTATTGCTCTTCCTTCTTATCTTCACCATCCACGCATTTGAAATTTTGAAATAACATTTTCTATTTAATTTTAAAGTTTTATGAGTCTCTTATCAATGCAGCTGTTCCATAATACCTTGGGCGCCTCAACAGAATCATCCTTGAGGTGCTTGAGGGTGAGCTTCAATACAGGTGAAACATTTATCATCGACTGTTAATTTCCCCCAGTGACAGTCATTATATGAACATAAGAACTATGAATGAACCCCAAGTGTTTTGATGCGAAATGAACATCGTAAAGTCTGTGCGAAGGAACATTTTAAAGTGTTTGTAAATGAGCTTCATAAAGACTTTGGGAATGAACACAGCGTCAAGATTAAAAATGTACTTACAAATGAACACCAAATGTTTGCAGTGATCCCAAAACTATACAGATTAATAATTTTAAGAAATGAAAATCGACGACAAGAACGCCAAGGAAAATCAGAGCGATGACAAGAATTTATCATTGACGACAAAAAAAATTGGCAAAATAAAGCCAAAAACTATTTGTTTCCGGTCCATACATTTCAGCAGCTGCACCATCACGCGCATTCCATAACTTGCTTTTATCACAAAAATATAATTTATCAAAATGCAGGATCTAATCTGAACATTTTCGGAACCTAATCAACCCCAACAGGCCGGCTTTCGGAGTCTTCGGAGAGCGCAGCTGAGGGAGATGGAGTTGTAAATCATTATATTTTATATGTAAATATACACATACATGTGTAAGTATATATATATCTATGTAATATCACACCCTGCTACTCATAATGCACTTCTATGTGCGTAAAATACTCTTTGACATCCTGGTATCTTCGAAATTAATCAACGTATTATTATTATTTAAGCCACCCTTTGGCCTTGCAAATACTTTGCTGCTAATGAGCTCACGAGAGAGCCAACAGGGTAATAAATTATGACTTTTGGATGTAAGTAAGGTTGTTTGCGTCTTTTTCCTACACACAGAGGTTCTTTTTGGGAAGTGTGAAGGAATTAGAGAGATATCACTGCGTACAGGCTTACGTATACTTATGATACCTTGGTACTTCTATAGTAAAATAAGTTCTGAACAATAATAATTTACGATTTATTTACAGTGTCTCATTAATACATTCTTTAACAAATAAAATTTAATTTCGTAAATAACACAATTTTAATAAGATCACTGGCACCAATAACTCTGGTATCTCTTTAAGGTCCGTCTGCGGGATTTGTGCTGACAGCTACAAGAAATTCAATGGAATTTTATGAAATTAATGTCGTAGTTTTTGCGTTCTAATATCTCTCTACAGAAAGTGGGATACAAAATTTTCTACTATCTTCTTACTATACTAAAGAATATTGTATATCAGAGTTTATGAGATTAAAAAAATGATAACCTTCTAAAATATGAACCGCGGAGTCGATCCATTCTGGTATTTTCCGACCATAGAAAATATTGGAAGGTCCGTTTGTTGTAACCAAGAACTGGAGGAGAAAAGCGAAACACACGATAGGAAAAATCAACAGAAGTCCTGTGATTGTCCAAGGCACCGTTTGAGTAGTTAAAAAAGTATTATGAGGAAGCGATTCAAAGAATGATCCTTCTGTTCCTACATCTTTCAGTCGACCTGATTCACCCGCGGACTGCTGCAAAGCTTCTCCAACTTTAATTATCAATGTCACCACACAGGCCTTGATGAGAATTGACATTTTTCTAAAAACACTGTCAATATGCCACTTGAAATTAATTGAACGATTGTTAGTTACTTATTTAATCGTTAAATGACACAATCCTGTCAATTCCAAGGCACCAACTAATGCTGCCGATGACGATGGACTTTGACGTTTGCCTTACTTCCCGGACTATGTGTTATTTTGTGCAAGAAAATTGTTCAGATGTTTTACAATATTTTTAACGAGGATGTTTCATCCATATGCAGAAACGCACCCCTAAATCAGGAAAAAACCAAAAACTACTTGACTCAGAAATCATGAGTACGCCTAATGAAAAGCAAAAATCCTGTTAATGACCACTATGTCCTGTTTTAGTAACTCGTGAAAAATTATCAATGCAAAGTTCCGGGCACAACATACCTAAATCAAGTCAGTGACCTACTAAATAAACACTACATAGTAGCTTAGCTTAGATTACGGAAGGCTTAGAAGTCATAAAGGTTCAAGCTATACCCAATGGGCTAAAAATTACACAGAAAATCGATGAATGACCAAAATTAGGCACACAGAGGAAAGGGCATAAAATGCACTCGTAAACACACTAAAGTGCATCCATCGTCAGGAAAAACCTCGGTCTCTCATCTCTGAACCTTTCTTGGCCATTTTATACCTTTGAAATGATAAACAGAAAAAAGGAAATTAAAATCAGGAATCAATAAATTTAATATTGCGCTATTTCTCTTGGTTAGCCTACCTATATTAATGCTGCGTTTGTGGTTCTGTGTGACTTTCATACAGATTCATTGCATATTTATGTAAGATTTACACTACACATTACATTTACTACGTGCGTTGTGTATTTATTTATTTTTGTCCACAAGTCAGGAAATGTAAAGCGTTACTCTCGTAAATTGTAGGAAGGACAGAATTTTAAATCTCAGTATTGTAGACACTTTTGAGCGGGGCATGAAGAAATTAGGTCAGCTAATTTTGAGCATTTCACCAGCAATTTTGCTAATATATTTGCGAAGCAAGCTTGCGTTTTGAATATTATATTAGAATGCTCAGTCATAAAAATTTTATAAGACTGCGTTATTTCGGAGTAAAATGAGGCATTTTCAATATATTCCGCCGCTGAACTGGTTCTATGGACATTTGGTTGGGCATTAACTAGGTATTTTTCAGAAGTTCAGTTTGGTTTGGAGAGCACTCAAAAATCCATGTGAACTGTCCATGCAAGACCCTTTGTTTACTTAAGAAAGTCGTTTGTTTACAAGGGGAAAGTCAACGCGTTCAAGAACATGAACAAAGAAAAGGCCCACACAACTGTTATAATACTTCTTTAAATCCTGATCGCGTTGTTGGCTTTCGAAAATAAACGGAAAAATTCTTGAAATTCTTTTATGTGTGTGTTACATGATACCAAGTACCGGATTGACTTATAGCGTTGACATCGAAAATCCATTTTTCCTTTCGGGTTATATAAGGAAAGGAAGTTTTTCAGGCGGGGGATTAAAGTAGACAGTAGGTTTTTTAAGACCATGTGAAGTTGCTCATAATACCCACATCCCACCTCATGATAAATGCTTATAATCTACACAACATCATCCTGCTTATACATATATACAGTCTTTCTAATTTTGTTTACAGTTATACTACAAACGTTTTTGAAGCTAGTTTTAAACAAACAGTCAAAGCTGTTTGATCAGGATTAATATGAACTATGAACATTAAAATCAGATCATAGAGTTGGGAAGGACAAATGCACAAAAATGCTAGTGTGCAGATTCCTGATTCAAATAATATATAAGGGTGATACTTGTTTTCAAAATTCATACCATGCTGTCGTGCTCTCCCAACTAATTTTAAGAATTTACAAACTAAAGTAAAACCAACATTAAAGTTAACTATTGTTGTGCATGTGTAATGCTGGTCCTTCAAAAATAACATTATCATTACATATAATAATGAAATCAGTAGGAATTCAATATTCTATCATTATGCTATTATTTTTTATTGGGATCCAATACAATAAAACAAACCACACTTAATACAACAAAAATAACAATGAAGCTAAACATGTCAACTGATTTTGACTGCTACGTTTAAATTATTTATATTTCGATCGCATCCTTGAAATCATATAAGTGACCCATGATACATTCAATTCAGTAAGGTTTGAATAACAGCTTTTCACTATTAAACTAAAGGGTGGAAACTAGCGTATTTTCTGGTAGAAAGTAGAGAATTGTTTAAAATTACCCTGTTTATACAGTTTAGAGTTAAAAATGGGACAAAGATTTGTTCTGTTAGTAGTGTTTGTCATCCTAACATCTATTGCTTGTTATATGCCGAGAGGTGACGATTCGGTTGGTCTCAAATATTGTAAGGTGAGATGTATTTTTTAAATATTTTAAAGACTGAAATCATATGTGGGTACTGTGGGTAGTTGTAATTTTACACATAATTTGGTTGTCGTTCACAGATGTTGGCAGAAGTTGTAAAACACCCTTTTTGCGATTGTTGCGAAGGGACACAGTCAATTTGCGACTATGACTGGCAGTGTTGTGACAACAATTGCGTCAACTTCGGACACCTCATAAGCATCTGCGTACCCAGTGACAATAAGTGCTTGACACCTCCTTAAGATTCTGGGGAAGATATTAAGTAAACATCTTGTTTATTATTCTGAATTTCAATAAATATGTTTATCTTAAATTGTTTGATATTTATTTTATTTATGTTAATTTAAAATCAACGTCTCTCAGGTTTGACATAATTAAAATTGTAAATTTCAGCAATGAATCCATACTACACAGATGTTTATGATGCGTCTTTCCCATCAATATTTTTTCAGTCTCAATATTGAATTATATCAAAATAAATTATGTAAAAATAATGTTGAAATAAAATAAAATATTTAACTGTTAAATAACAATTTTGCTACTAGCGATTTACTACGGGATTTTAATTACGGCGAATTTATTTTCCGAGTTATTCCGTCTTTGGCGTCTTCTCAGTTTTTTGTTATTTTGCAATCTTCCAAAGACACCAATAGAAAATCTTATTAAACCAGCAATATCTTGTAGGTTTGCCTAGGTCAAGTTTATGTGTATGGGGGAACAATCGATGGGGATTGATCCCCATAACGTTGGCATTGAGGGAATCAATTTTTAGCACCTTTGAAATTTTGTGTGAAAACCAATGTACAGCAAAAATTCTACATGGCTACATGGGCATTGTTGAAAAATAAATTCTGCGCTTAATTGGGGTTATGTGAATGCAAACTATTAGTTTTTGATAAATTCGAGGTCAGAAAAAATATTAACATTTCCGACTGAAGTCTGAAATTACTGTACATTTCAAATATTCTTTTAAAAATTATTTACATTTATATTATTTAGAAACAATATCTAACAACTTAAAAAGACCTGAGTGCAAAACACATGAGGCCATCAACTAAAATGACTGCTGACAAATGACAGCGACTTTTATTTTTTAAATCGATGGGGATTACAATAATTGTGTATTACAGTCCACAATGTAAATAACAAACTAATTAAGAAGTTACGCATTATACTGAATAATAAATTAATCACCTAAAAATGACATTTTCATTCTATCAAAAATCAGTTACTCTGCCTTTTCTTTCCCAATCGCCATACCGAGTCGGTTCAGGTCCCCGGGGTCCACCGACTTCACCAGTGTTCGGATTTGTATTGTCCGGCCAAGGAGGTAAAGGCTCTTTCTCTTGGTACGGATGTTTCCCTTCGTCAAGCTCGTCTAATTTACCTGAAAATAATGGATGTTATTTCATCAACTGTCAAATTTATCCCCTAGAGTCCCAAAGGAGAATAGAATAAAATTGATATTTTTAGCTAATAATATGAGTAATACTCATTTATTATTAAACTTTTTTCATTTTTGTTTTAGATACATAAACAAAAGCTCGTTGTACCTATAGGTGTCTTAGTCCTCGGAGCTTTGGCAGTTTGGGTCTGAGCGCTTTTTTCTTCCGGAAATCCCAGTTTACTACTACAGAGAATACCTCGTCTAATGACATAATTACTTTTGTAATATGTTGCGGTTGCTAATAAGCGTTGGTAGATATTTCCCAACGTTCGGTTCATTATTTCCAGCTTGTTATGTAATCGATCGGTGACTTTTGTATATTCCAATCCCAATCAGTGGATCCTGTAAGGAAGGTCAAAATTGTTAGTTTTAGCTTCAAAAATAACAAAGGGTCAGTGCATTGAAGGAGTGCATTGTAGCCATAAAAGTAAAAAAAATCAAAATCCATAAATTATAAAAATAATAATAATAAAGCTAAATAAATAAATTATAAAAATAATATTAATAAAGCAAAATAAATAAATTATAAAAATAATAATAATAAAGCAAAATAAATAAAACAACAATAATAATAAATCAAAATAAAGAAATCATAAAAATAATAATAAAAAAGCAAACTAAATAAATTATAAAAATAATAATAATAATAAAGCAAAATAAATAAATTATAAAAATAAAATAATTTTAAAATGAAATAATGTTTGTTTTTACTTTTACTAATTTTGTTGTTGCTGACTTTGTGTTTTGGGATTATAAAAATGTTTACTACTAAATTCAACGTATTAATTTATAATTAAAGGAATTAAATTTTTTTATTTAATTATTAAATCCACAATAAATTAATTACAATTTTGCATTCGTGGTAAATAATAAATTGAATTCAACTCCCAATAATTCGGAGAACCGTCAAAACTCGCACTCCATCACGTGCAATAACTGCGAGAGAATTCAAAATTCCCTCCCTTCGACCTCGTGGAAATGTAGAGAGCGCGCAAAGTTTCAAATGTGGAAAAAGCATTCTAATGTTACTTTTACATCATCTTTTGAGCAGAGTGTGCCAGCCGGTTTTTTGATTTTGACAGTTTCGATTTTGGATATCTGATCATAAGAGTTTAAAATTCTTTGGAATATTTCATCGAAAATACGGGGAAATGGTAAGTATTTTGTATATTTTAGTATATCGGGTAGTTAGTCGTTAGTTTCCAATATTACTTAATATTTTCTTTTCCTATTTTTTTGTCGGAAGGAAAACCAAAAAATGTTCTCATTAGTTGATTATTAATTAATCACTATTGTATTATTTAAAATTCTTATATTTATTTGTATGCAATAATTTCGTTTCCTTCATTTTTTGTTTGTCATGTGTAATTTGATTACTGATTGTGAATGTTATTTTGTATTGCAGAGACCCATAATGCTACAAGGGCACACACGTGCCATTACACAGATCAAATACAATCGGGAGGGAGACCTTATATTCTCGGCCGCCAAGGATCATTCTCCATGTATTTGGTACTCCCACAATGGGGAAAGATTAGGGACGTTGGATGGTCATAATGGTGCTGTATGGTGTGTGGACGTGGATTGGAAAACTAGCAGAGCAATTACCGGTGGCGGTGACATGACTGTGCGCCTGTGGGATGTTGAGACTGGTAAATTCATTACTTGATTAATTATTAATTGATCGCCTCTTCTTCAGGAGTTAATTATCCAAAAGTTTCATTAAAAATTTTTATTTTGTATTTGCAGGAGCTTGTCTTAACAAGGTTGATCGCGCATCATCTGTTCGTACATGCCTGTTCAGCTACAGTGGTAATATGGTCGTTTATTCTACGGATTATGCCATGAGTCAGCCCTGCGAGATTTTCTATGCTGATGTGAGAGATCCCAGTCAGCTCGGGGAATCTGTCACAAGGAGCACTGTCCAGGATTCCGATAAAGTGACATCGTTATTGTGGGGTCCCTTGGATGAAACCATTGTAACGGGCCACGCAAGTGGAAAACTTACGCTTTGGGATTTAAAAGTAAGTCCCTTTGATACCAGTTTCGGTTTTACATTGTGGAAACGGAATAATCCCGTCATTATTTAAGAATCAATAGTAATTATTTGAGAACATTTTGTAATAACATTTTTCATTTGAATTTGTTTGCAGACAAATAAAATTGTTACAACAGTAGAAGACCATCATGCAAATATCAATGATATGCAACCCAGTAAAGATGGGACGATGTTCATTACCTCGTCGAAGGATAAAACTTCTAAACTTTTTGATACTGAGACTTTGGAATGCCTCAAAACATACAAAACAATAGTGCCCGTTAATAGTGCGGCCATTTCCCCCAACTTGGATCATGTACGATGTTTTTGTATGCTTTTTATGGTTTAGGTTTAGATACGTCACAAAAACTTCCACAAGTTTTTAATTTATAAAACCTATACTAAATTGTGATGGTTTTTTTGTTATTGCAGGTAGTTTTGGGTGGAGGTCAGGAAGCCATGGAGGTAACTACAACAACGACTAGCCAAGGTAAGTTCGAGGCTAGATTTTTCCATTTGGTATTTGAAGAGGAATTCGCTCGAGTGAAAGGTCACTTCGGACCCATCAATAGCTTGGCATTCCACCCCAGCGGAAGGCAATATGCAAGTGGAGCTGAAGACGGTTTCCTAAGGGTCCATAATTTTGATCAAAGCTACTTCGATTACAAGTTTGACTTTTTCCAGTGAATCGTGATTGTTATTGGGTTTTGTCAAGTATTTATCTAATATTTGAACCGTGTATTTTATGTTAACATTTTAAAAACTGATTTGTGGTCGATCCAAACATATTAAACAATAATTTGTTTCCCGTATTAACTACGAGGTTATAGAATGCGTTTTTTTACAATAAAAATATTATTACATGTTACCGAACTCGACCGTATATAATTTAGTCTGATCATTGTAGTCTAAAAAGTATCTAAATTTATTGGTAGATCATATGCTTACTTATGCCGAGATGTGATAAGATGAACGGAAGTGACGCTTGGTGTGAATACTTGTGTGACCATCTGGGCCCTCCAAAAACAAAAATAATTTTACAAATTAATTAACTACACAGTAACTTCATCGCAAAGCACTACACACGGATTTCATTCAATCCATTTTCAGAATCGTTACACAGGCTATATTCATTTGTTGAAATAAATGCTTTCTTTCTTCCACCATTTCCAAAAATAAACTTAAAACAGATGCCGGTCATAAAAATCTATAGGTTCGCTTCTTTCTTCTTATTATCGTTTTATCATCTTATTACTGTTTATATAATGTTATAAAATAATATTATTATTAGGCATATATACATAAATAATCAGGGTATAAGAAGTATAGTACATATACGACGGACTTTGATTATTGATACGGTAACCGGTCATGTTTAACTTTTAACTATCGGGGTTAAGTGATACGCGCTTTTTGCTGGTGTTTCAGTGTGCCCCAGAAAGTAATGCAGAGAGTAGAGAGAGTTAGTTACTATAAACGGTATCCGTATCCTATAGTTCTGTTGTTACTACTTAAGTACTTTTACTATGTGAAAGGTAAATCTTAATTAGGCTGCTATCATAAGACTAGTATAGGTAGTTACTAATAATTGATTTAAGTAAAGTAGCAGAGTACTTTAATGTTTTTTTGACTGTTTCCAAATTAGTCTATAACGTTGAGTCTTGCAAAATTGCAAGTTCAAAGATACCAATTACGAAAGTAATTGTATGTGTATTAGTGAAAAATGAGGGGAAAACTTACACTGGGTACATATGCTTCCATGTCTTGCAAGATTTCATCCCTGGAAATAGGAATTTTGATGCGTGAATGTGAATTGAATTATTTGTGAAATTAAAATTATTTTTCTCCAATCAACTTAGCGAGCAAATTCTATTATTAGTTATTTCACATTTTTTTTCAAATAACTACACAGAAGTAGCTCGTTCCGCTGCTATTCAAGATTTAAAGGAACTCCTTGCAAAGTAATATTTATAAACCTTAGTTGGATAGAATAGTATTTAAAGTTTAAAATTAATTAATTAACCTTAGTTTTATTCCAAAAGCAAGTAGTATATTAGTATACAAAATATGCCGTATGCAATACGCACATAAGTTATGTCGTTATGTGCGTGAATTTACTTACCTTACAAAAGGAAAACATGATATACTCTTTTCGAATAATAAATCGGACAACAAGATTAATGGATTAACGTCGCGATTTTGCGAGTTTATTTTGTTCATTAGACATTAAATTATAAGTATTATAATTACACAGACTTATTCGAGAAGCTCTAAAACTAGTGATGATATATTTATAAATATGTAAAAGTATTTTTTACAATAAAACGAGAACGATATAGGTAGGAGTGCATTGTTCCTAATCTACAAATCAACAGCAATGCTAGTTACATCAAAATTAGATGTATAAACGCTGAAGTATCAGACATTAATAATAAAGATATACAACATGAAAGAAGAACAGAAGAAATGATAGCAAACTTACATAAGCAATAAAATTAATCAGTCCAGTATTTTTGAAATACATTGTAAGACTTTCCACAACAGTATGGAAAATGGAAGTATAGATAGCTAAGCTGAAAAATATACCTACATGAACAAATGTTCATCTACACGTATCAACAAATTACAATAATCCATAGGTAACTAATATAATTGACTTAATAAACGAATGACTTACCAGAAAATAAAATACAATTGTGTATCTAGAATCTATGCAAATCAGCGCTGGTGTTTACTGGGCGATCGAACTAAACTGTGTTATACGAACTAAACGAGCTATAGGTACTAATAGAGATTTATGCTCTTTGAAAGAATGAGTTGAATTGACAAATAAATGCAAGCACGCAGTCATGCTTTCACTGCTAACTAGTTTAACCACCTACACAAATTAGAAAATTACAGTATCCAAACTCTGACGTAATCCGTGAACTTAAAAAACATGAACTAGAGTATTCGAGGACCGCACACAAAAACTGCAGTCATTCGTTCGGATGAAACCGATGAGTTGTTTCCATGTTCATCTGAGTCTCCACACCTACACTATGCATTTCGTTCATTTCGGCAAAAATGGCACGAAAATCTCTAGGTTCTACGGGAACAACTGCATCTGGCTCAATGAATTCCAGGTCCTCCTCATTTTCTTGATTGTCGTCGTCATCATCTGAACCAAAAATCTCCAGATTGAGAGTATCCTCTGACAATAATCCCGTCAGGTCAGCATCACTTTCATTGTTTTCATCAGTGGCGTAATCGCTGTATATCTGCAAAATATGGAAATGATCAACATGAATAATAATTGTTATCATTGAATAACAATAGTTGTACTCTATTATTAAAGTTCTCGAATGATTGCCATAATTAAAGGGTTTTGACACCGATCATACCTCATTCAGTCTTGTTTGCCCAACTTCAAAATTAGTCCTCAATTTTTCATTGAGCTCGGTACACGTATTCGCAGGATCAATCAGTTCCAGATCTTCCACTTGGGGACAAGCAACCAAGTCTAGCCAACCTCTCCACAAATCATTATTCCGCCGATATTTGTATTGCTTGCACAAATCCAGGTATACTCGTTTAACTAAATTATATAAAGTTGTAAGATTAATTATGATACAAGTATAATGTATAATAATACATAGGTTATAAAGTATCTTTTTTAGACATATTAGTTGTGCATAAAATTTCAACTTCGACAAATAAAACTGTTTTTAGGGGCGGCGTAGACGCCCCTGGTAGGATACCCTTTGTCCGTACGTCCCTGTACACGATAACTCAAAAACGGTTTGACGAATCCGGTTTAAACTGGACACACATAGTCTCCTG
>JAQGAK010001803.1:0-26488 GCA_034696945.1 Lipothrix lubbocki | reverse complement strand
ACCCGATTTGGCTCATCTTCGAACTCATCCATTCTTTATGCCTGGAGACTATGTGTACCAAGTTTGAACTAAATCGGACCACGGGTTATTGAGTTATCGTGCAACCGGACGTACAGACATCGGGACGTACGGACGTACGGACATGCACTATTACATGAGTGGCCGCCCCCAGGGGGCGCTGCCCCTAAAAAGGAAAATGTGGATCCATTGAATACGGGAGCCTTGAAATAAGGAGAAAGATAGAAGTTTTCAAATGCTACATTTTGACAGGTACAAATTATCCTTGCTAATAGAGAAATGACATGTTACGTGTGACAGCGACTCAGGTATAATATCCAATTCAAATGAACATACACAAGTAGAAGTATACTATAGTCATGCACTTCTAAAATTTTCCACATTCACCCTTGAACGCTGATAAATTGATGACAATTTCCCGGCCATTAGCTGATAAAGCACTGCAGTCAGATTCATTTTTTTCTTGCACTTTTACGGTTTATCATGCGGAACATGTCGATGTAGAAAGAAGTCTGTTCAAAGTTTTTCAAACGTTTTAATGGATAATCGAATGACGCGTATTCTCAACGATCGCATATGTACTTGTTATTTTACTTATTATGAAATTCCTCTTGATTCGAGACGAGAAGAATTGATGTGTGTACATATAATTATAGATACTTATATCTGGAAATTATTACGCTTATTGTTAGTCTTTCCGTTTAAAGACTTAACAGTAGAAAAACTATGTCTAAAATGATCTTATTTTTATCGGTAGCATTTATTCAACTTTTAGCGTCAATAAGATTCAAGAAGTAAATTAAGGCTCAGTAGACCAAGGGGTCCAACTATTCTCCAGACGAGCTTAAATTAATATCTGCAAACAATATAGGAAGCAATTATTTTTGCGTCTCGTATGAAATCTGTGAGCAATCTCTGCTTACTAAATGGGAACTGTCCAAACAATGAAAGGATTGATTGAACTGTAAGATTTCTGTTGACTCAAGATATGCGTAGCCTTTTCATATTCCGTCAAGATGTAATAATTGACATATCTATAGCTGATCATATTACGATTTCGTGGAGTGATAAGCACTTTGGATTTAAATTTCAACTCCTTGGAATGGAAATGCTTTAAATAAAAGCGCTGACCTTATCGGATCGGACGCCAGGTTCAACGGATGAACGGAAGCCTACCTGTACTGTTGTACCTCAGGAGGGGAAAAAGTTGAAAAGCATAGAAAATAACCTCCTGGTGTGTACATACATGTATGCAGTAAGGCATATACACAACTCAAAAGTATATTACGGTGAAAGTGGCAGGCCAATAACGACCAGGATCTTGGAACATAGAAAATGCGCCGAAAATAAGAACTCAAATTCTGCAGTCACTCGCCATGTCATTCAAAATCGAGACCATACCATTAACTGGGACAACACATCCATTGTGGTCAGGGAGTCATATTCCCTTCTTCGCAAAATTAAAGAAGGATTAATTATTCAACAGTCCCGCGAAGATTTAATGAACATTAACCAAGGTTTTTATTGAATCCGGCGTGTGGCAACCATTAAATTTGAATTTAGATTACTGCATAAACTAACTTTTATAGTTTATTTTTCACAAAATTGAAAAACTTGTTTAAAATAGTTTCTCGTTTCTGCAACTGCAACTATGTTTTTTAACTCACTTGCTGTTTCGCCTGACGATGGTATACTGTTAGATACCGAAAGCTCGCGTTTAATGAATAAATAAGATTGTCTTAATTGATCCACGTTTCAACCAATTAAAAAATAGATAACTAGAACCCCTCAGTTTTCACTTTTCAGTTATTCATAATATAGAAGTGGGAAGAGAATTCTATATATTTTTGCAGATCTAATTTGGCAGGAGGAATGATACACGGACGGAGGATGAGGAAGTGATAGAAAGTTTTTTGTGGGGATTGACATGTAGTCAAGGTTTCATGATTTCCTATAGAAATCAAAGTTTCAGGTAGGAAAAGTACTAAGGTTTTGGTGGGGCATGTCAAGAAGTCATGGACAATGGTGAGTTTTGCCAATCAAAACGAATATTTTGAAAATAAATTCGTTTTCTACATTTTTTTTTAAATTGAATTTTTTCATTTAACATTTTTAAACTATGCATGGCTATTAATATTTTTTTTATTTGAAGTCAAAAATTGAAAGTATGATTTAAATTTTTAAAATTGAAATAACAGCAAATTGTAAATTATAAACAAACCTACGGTTAAATCTCTGTGACATAATTCCTAACTGCCACCTTGCCACCTGCGATGCTTATCTTTTAAAATTCCATGCAGAAAAGGCGCAAAACAACTCAAGTCAGTATAATAATAAATTACGGCAGTGAAAGGCCGTATTAGCAACAGTGGAAGAAATTATTCATTATGTATTCTTGGCTTACGTGGGTAATTAAAAAATCAATATTATTTATTCGCAGAAGCGCAAGCTTCCAAACAAATCATTGTTCATCATTAGGCTAAGTGGCAGACAATCGATAGTAATATGGCGTAGTAAGGATAGAAAAATATTAAGTACAATCAACCAAAAGAATGTTAAATACGGCGGTACTGAACTAAACAGGAATAATAATCACAACGGCGATAGGCCACTAATAATTACGGTGTCGATAGAGAAATGTTATTTTGGTGGCGCCGCTGTAGGTAAATATTAATTATGGCGGCGATAGGGAAATATTAATCGTAGCGGCGGTAAAGAATTTATTGAATACGGCGGTGGTAGGTAACTATTAACTATGGAGGCGATAGGTAAATATTACTACGAGGAATAATAACAGTGGTAGGAGAATAGTAACCACGTAGAGAACATTGGGAAATATTAAACACGGTAGCTATATACAGATACAGCAGTGTTAGGCGATAGGACAATAATTATAACGGCACCGATATGGGAAAATTCCATTGGCTGAGATGATGGGATAATATAATTCACGGCGGCGGTACTGAGGTAATATTTACTGCAGCGGTAGTTAAATAGTAAACATAGGGCAATATTTAAGTGTTAATTAATACGTTAGCGATAGGGCAATATTATGTACGGCGTACGGCGGAAAAAGGTCAACTTGGATTAGGGTGTTAGCAGATTCATATGAATTGGACCATTTACCGCCGTATTAAAAGCGTGACGGACACATATCGGTTATATAATACAAAAAATTAAAATAAATATTATTAGGTCGATATATAAGTAGCCTCAGCCTTTGCAACCAATAAACTAATATAGATAGCATTGAAACAACTTTAGCTGATTGGTCGGTCAGTGGTAGAATGTATGTACAACATATATTACATAATGTAAACTAAATTTTGACGGTGCATTTAATTAACGGTGATTCTGTCTTTTGCCGAATACAATTTGCAAATGTTTACAGAAATTAATGATTACGACTCCCACGCAACTTTAAATTGATTACTCCATTGGCAAAACTCATCGGATCACGACCACAACCCTTAATGTATGTGTTGGCGCAGCCAATGGCTTTACTTGCTAGTAGACTTTGAATTTGCACTTTATTGTTCATCAATATCAGTTTTCCATTGGACAACATTCCTTAACTTAACAATTTTTATCTTTAATACCATACTATTAATATTTAATTGATGAATTAAATTTAATTTGAGCAATGTGCTCTTTTAGTCTAAACTTGAAGTCACTTAATGAAAATTCATTTATACGTTTACGTGTGGATATATTATTCGAAGTATTTTTATTAGCGGAGCTTTCGGTCAACAACTTATAACTTTGTTACCATCATAATCGCAAACGTAGAATGACATGATCAAAGTTAACTTGATTTGATTTTTACAATTTATGGAATTTTTTGTAAAACTACAAACATTGATAACAAAATATTAATTTAAATTATTTTCAAATTAGAAATTGCTGGTAGCCATAGAGAATTGAATGACATGCCGTTGTCGGCATTCATGTTTCGGTCATCTGTTTCCCGAATAATTATAGCTTCTTTGAATTTTCTCCGGAATGAGTTATTTTCGTGAAGAATCGTCTTTGCTGACTAATCAATTTTATGGTCACCTTTAAATTTCCAGACATGTTTTGCGATGGCAGATTTATTGATGTTTGCCGAGTCGGCAATGGTCAGAATGCTCTTTTACCCGTGTTGCTAAATCCCGTCTGGTTTTTCCACGTCATCGCAGATTGCACATTTTATAACGTAAATCCCATTTGTTTAAAAAGTACTTTTGTCCTGTATGCTGTTTGTTAGTTGAAATACTTTTCGACCTGGAGTAAACGCTACCCATTCGTGTCTTCTCTTTAACAAGCCGGCAATCTGTTTTGACACTAGTCCCATGTATGGTATGATGAAACGGCCATTGTCGGTTTGGATTCGTTGGATGTTAAAGATTGATGACATCCTACTTATTCTCGCGTCAAGTAATTTCCCAGGATATTTATTCATTATTAAGTTCTTTCGTACGTGCTTGATTTCATCCTCCAAAAATTCTGGACTGCATATTTGATAAGCTCGGCGTACCAGCGTGTCGATGACACATGTCTTATTTGATACGTGATGATGGGATCCAAAATTAAGGTAGCAGTTTGTGTGAGTCGATTTGCGATGAACTCTTGTAGATATAAAACCATTTGCATTGCGGATGATGATTGTGTCAAGGTAGGCTATTTAGTTGTCCGTTTCAAGTT
Organism: Lipothrix lubbocki; assembly: GCA_034696945.1. NCBI lineage: Eukaryota > Metazoa > Arthropoda > Collembola > Symphypleona > Sminthuridae > Lipothrix > Lipothrix lubbocki. Next base: position 21,787 of record JAQGAK010001803.1, on the reverse strand, counting down.
CAAATTGAATTTGTTTATGGAAAGAATTCAATTTAGCTAGTATAGCTATACCTCGAAATATTAATTTAAATTATTTTCAAATTAGAAATTGCTATACCTCGAACAATTTTGCAAAATACGAATCTTGTCCAGTTCCAAATATCTGTGTTCCAAATATCACCAGTCTGCTTTCCAGTTTTTATAGGAAAATGTCTGAAATGATGCTCGAAATGGGGGACTCCATAGGATTTCCATCTTTTTCTTCTAAAAGAACATTTAACCAGGTAAAGAATCGGCATTTCAAACAAAAGTTTAAAAGCAGCATCACATCTTCAACATTAAATTTAATTAATTAAAGTCACTTATTTTATTACAATTTTTAATTAATCAGTTGCAGGCATTAATTGCCCGGTAGGTAAATGATTTATTAAAGAATTCTGTTCTTGGTTTAGGGGGATAGAAGTTTGAAGAGAATTTACTTTCTTTATACATTGTCTTCTTATGGAGCAAGCTTTTTAGAGAGTGGAACAGATGGAGTACACACAATAGATCTAGTCAATGATATAAGGTGATAAAAATACAATTGTTGAGCATTTGGGATACCCGTGTGGGTATATACATTCTTTGCATCATTGTGAATGCTTCGTAAGAATGTACTAACAATTGGTTCAGTTTTATTTGCTAGATTATTGCAATATGTAGGTAATCCATATTCAATTATTGAATTTATAAGCGCAGAAAAAACCGGTAAGAACCTGAGTAGGAAATACTCTTTTATGGTATTTAAGTACAATAATTCTGTTATGCATTTTTTGATTTACTTTAGATAAGTGCGTACCAAAACTTAAATCTTCATCAAAATATCATCGGACTAACTACAAAAGGAGCTTATATAAAATTCACTAATTCGAGAAGGGGCTTATATTAAATAATTGTGTTTACGGAGCTGGTGGCTCCGGAACATGGAAAAAATATAAGCTCCTTTTTTTACTGGAAAATTTCGAAACACATGTCCACTTTGCATACTGGCCCAAAATCATATAGCTCCTTTTGTATTTTGTCTGACGATATATACCAAGATATTTAAATGTAGATACACGCTCTATATTAATATAAGAATATTTTATCCGGTATACCTATAAGTTTGGTGTGTGGCCTATGATAAAATAGGAATTTTGGACGCTGAATGGAGGAGTGGAATAGTCCAATAGGACATCTACATACCTGCATACCTGTATTCACTTTCACCATAAGAATAACCTAGTGGGACAGGGTTTAAAGCCATGTATAGCATTTTGATATTTTTTATTCTTATTATTCATAAAGTTTGAATAAATTTCTTGTAAACTTGTTATCGTAGATGTCCTACTGCACTTACATTTTGTGTGCATTATCGTACCTCTTACCGTAGCAGGGACCGTGGCTATAGATGATAACATACTGTCTCCTCTTGTCCTCTTCACCTATCAAAGTTACGTCCTTGCCCCGTGTTGAAAACGTGTGCGGGACTGCGGGAGTGAGGAAGGTTTTCCTATCCTTCTGATTGTGATAGGGGAAATAGAAGACTGGGTGGAAAACGGAGATCCCGGATAGCGTGTTGAACAGTTAGTGAATGAAACTCGAGGAAAGAGGAGCTCTCCGCGTTACACTCGCTCACTTCATTATAACCTAACCTACCTCTATTATTACATTCGAAAAAACAACTTCTCTACGTTTACATCTATATATTTGGTTTCTTCAAGAGAAAATATAATTGGCTACATTGCTGCAATAATTACAAGTTAATTGGCGATAAAAGCGTGCCATGTCAGTGCGTGTTCCTTACAACATTTCCAGTTATTGTTTATATGTAAATAATGCATTTTCAATGAATTCGTCGACAATGGATTATAATAAATTGTAATCTAAATTATTATATTAAATTTCGTCTCAGCATTTCATAATTTCTTGTGACGCCAGTGGGCCATGTTAATTCGTATTTTGCACGACGGAGATCACAACTTGTCTACAAAGTGTTCATCTGAGCGTAAACTTGGATACTCTAAATCTCGTAATCTCGTCGGTGTATAAACTAGACTTTATTCAGACAAAACTCCGTATTGTAACTTTGTGTCGCAGCAGTGCGAGTCAGTTTTTACAAACATTCGTATTTGTTTTGAAGTCGCTTCAACTGATCAAGATAAATTAAATAAAAATCTGTCTTGTGAAACTAATTAGTTGCAAAAATATTTGTAAGACTTTCATCGTTGTGGTAGAAAGTAGGAACTGGTTGCTCTGAAGTTTCTCGCACATGGATACATATTTAGCGAAATAATCTAAAAGTGTGAAGATTATGTTGAAATGGAAGCCCAGCTTTAAAATGAGCAGGAAGAATGAAGTGAGCAAGTGGTGCAATAATGTGGTTCAAGTACATAAAACTTGTGTGTAATGGAACTTTGTTGTTGCCTGGGTAGGGCGATGTATACGATGTGTTGGGAATAGATTGCTCAAAGAATTCCATGAAAAAGGGGGAAAGTTGCATGATTCGATGGGGTAAAGATAGTGATCATAAAAAATGGCAGTTGAAAGTTTTGAAAATGTGACAGAATTGTTGGAAAGCGGAGGTACAGCGAGTACTTTACTCTTTTCTGCTGGACAAGACTACTCCTACAATGCTTCAGCGTGTAAGTTACATTTCTCTGTTCCATTCAAGTGGTTTATTTAGTTTTGAGGAAAAGAAGTACGAAGATGTAGAGAGTGAGAGTGACAGAGCTGTAGATTAGGAATTGAGGAGAACCCAAACCAAACCCAATAGTAATAGTTTATTGTAATCTCCGAATTGTATAAGACACCTTTTCAACGATGTAAGTTTGGTGGGAGAAAGATGGAAACATCGATTACCTCGGTCTAAGGAATACTTTGTTGTTTAAGCAGCAACATAACTCTTTTACGTTTCAAGTTTCAGTTTTATTCCCAAGGGCCATGCAATTCTCGTGAGATTTTATGTCCCTTAACACTATCAATAGTCTTAACATACACAAACCGAAGAATAGTCCACATGAATTCCGATTTTTGGGTCATTGGTGGGTATTAGGATATTACAAGATACATGCAACATCCACATCTCACAACTTCAACGCCAAAGAACGGATCCAGATCCGGATGATTGCTTTTCGACATGGTGGCTGGAATTACTTCCCTGGCTTCACATTGTCCAATGAAATCTTGCTAAAAGTCGTTCTTACTCTTCTTCAATTCTTCTCCTCTTTTTCTTGATCCCCTTTATGATGTCTGCAGCTTCCAGAGTTTTTTCAGTCAGCGGGTGGGCTATTTACTACTTTTTACTTTTTACTTGTTTCTTCATCTGCAGCACGCTTTTCCTAAGTAAATTCATTTGACTCTTGTTATTTTATGGGAGAATGCAAGTGCATTTTGAATGAATCTTGCTTGAATCTTCACAAATCTGTTTTTTCAAAACATTGTTGCATGAACAATGCCAATGTCGTATGAAGCCCAAAACGAAAATTGATAGCCAGTAATCTCTAAAAGGAAAAACAGCCGAAGCCGAGCTTCAAGCAGTTGCTCTGCTGATCTAAAAGGATAAAAATATTTTGATGACAAGTCGATAGAACTTTACATGGAGTCAAATGAACTAGCGGAAGGAATTTAAATTGCTGGTGTGAAAAAGGAACTTGATTAACAAATAATGTACTTTCATGCTTCATATTTCACTGCACTGTGAGAAATCAACTTATCGTTAGTGAAGCAAATGGTCCTTGATGATCGTCACCACAACTCACAAATCCGGATTCGGCTGCTTTCCCAATGATTTTCAGGTTTTGGTTGGACTGTTTGAGTGTGAACGCTGAAGGTTTCCTAAAAATACTGCACCAGTCTAAATCTAAACATTGCTCAAGTGATGAATAGGAATTGGAAAGCAGTAAGGAAGGAGCTTAGTCTAACGTCTAACTACATAAGTAATAAGACACTTGCACGTTTATTTTTGTACTTGTACATAGTGAATGATTTTAATTATAGCGTCTTTTCGACATCACGTGGATGTGGTGTGGATCGTGGATGCATGTTATGTGTAGTGAGTTAGAGTTAGTGAGTAGGAATGATTTTTCAAGTCTCACACGAAACGTACGTACACTGCTGTAATAAAAAACAAGAAAAATCAATTGGAAGGAGCCAATATGTATACTGAAACTTATAAAACCATGGGAACAGAGCGTGAAAGTTTAGCTTTGAAGAATGCAAATGAGATTGAGGAGGACAAGCTTACATAAAATAAAATCCGTAAAGTTGAATGTATTACATATGGATGAGGTGAAGGTATTAGATTTTATAATTTAATTAAACATGTATGCGTTTGACTTATTTGCCAATAAGTAACTTCTTGCTCTGCATCTGCATTCCATTCTCAACATCTCAACTGTGAATAAGGTGAAGGGATGAAGATTTCTTCTCGGATATTCCCATTTTCCCATCGCGTGCCCTTCTCCAGCTCTGTCTGTAGTTTAAAGTACGTCATGCATTTACATGTAAAATCAATTAAAGTTTTGAATCTTTGACAATTAACAAGGAATAATTCACGCACTGATGATGAGACCTCACAACAAGTATTCCAAATTCCAATCCAACCCCATCATTAACACCAATAAAGTGTAAAAAGACGTCTAAAAGAATTGTGAAGACGTCTAAAAGAGTTGACGGTACAGTATTTTGTACTTGTAGTGCACTACAACTGATACGGCATACAGTAAAAACTCATTTTCCATTTTTTCGCAAATTTAAATTTTTGGTTCTTTTCATATTTTTAACGAAACATTATAGTATGCATCTTCAATGTTAATATCCCAATGTTTGATCTTCAATACCCCTTGGTTCCCATTAACCTCCCAGATGAAATATTTAGACGTCGAAATGTTAGTTTCTAATTAGTGTAGCGCAATTGAATTAGCGCGTGACCTACAAAATTCCTCCATGTTAATGAACAGTAGTTATGAAGGAATATTGTTAGCAACTATGGCTCAAAAATTTGTTTATTTTTCTCAATTATTCAATCCTATAGGGGTTTATGAGATGAAAAAAATATCATACGTGCCCATTCATGTGACATCCATTTTCAGACCCTCAAAACATGGAAATGCGTCAAGTGGTTTGGCTTTTATCCTAGAATATTACTTTTTCCATACGCATAGTGGATGCATTTTAAGCCAGGATCCTATTTCAAATGTTTGCAACTTTGAAAAGCTGTTGTAAGTTAAAAAAAACCTCTTGACAATCACGTGGATGTAAAACTGATGTAATATGGTTGACATTAATAATGTCTACATACGAGAATGAGAGGGCTATTGGGACTTTTGGACACTGGTCGAGTAACTTGGCCGTGGTGTAATTACAAATCACACGTGGGTAGTTGATTGTGAATTGGTGTGCGACAACTGTGTGAGAGATTTTGTAAGTTGAGATTGGGATGTGCTAAAATGCGGAAGGGCTAAAAGTTATGTCGTGTCGTGAGTCGTCACGAAGAGGGAATTGAGTTGAATAATTTATTATTTATATTGTGAATTGCAGACGAAGATTCAACCTGGGATCCTTTGACAGTCAACGAAACTTTGGACCTCGGCGGAGATGAGAGGGAATATATTTTCGATCGTTTATACGTACGGATAATTTTCATCTGCGTCTACACCATTGTATTTTGCTTCTGCTTCTTTGGTAAGATATGCGAAAGAGGAAACTTTCCCTCACATTTTCCCTCTTCTTTTATTTTCTCCTTGTAATCAATAAAAGAGTTTTGGAATAAAGTTCTTCTGGAATTTTTCTGCACGATTTTAGGTTCAATCCCAAAATGTTGGCCAGCTTGGTGACAATAAACCATATGGTTCAATTGCATATTCCTAACTGATTCCAGTATTTGGGTTCCTCGCTTCGTCGCTTCGTCGCTTTCTACCTCAAACAATTTAGACTCCGTCATTTCACAATGCATAACTACCCAACTAACCCAACTTTCCGGGTTTTAATTTGTAATCCTGATCCTGGTACAATGGGACGAAAGGCTTGTGAGGTAGAATATTTTACACAGGGATTGCTTACATACAGATATTGTATGTAAAACGTTCTGCACCAGGAGAAATTTCACTTGCTTTTGTTCCCACTCCATTGTCAAAAGTATTTTCATTCAGTTTTCTCCCCATGCAGAACTAAAAACCTTGGAATGTGTGATTTAAATTTTAAACTGTTCCAGTCAATAGTTGAAATAGATATATTAGGTATAGGGATTTAGGTATTACACTTTCCAGAACTTTCCAGAAACTTGGGGCAAAAGGAGACAGCCCTTGGTCTCATTGTCCCGTACAATTAGGTAATAAAGTAAGTTTGTGTGAAAAGTTTTTATGAGCAGAATGGTATGGTCCATCATAGCAACTGTCATGTTTTTTGAGTGTCGTACCTTTGAACCCTCCGCGGGAAACGGACGGTGAAGCAAGTAATTAAGTAGGCAAGTGTGGTAGGTAATAGGATTAGGAATTACTTTGAGGCACATTCAAAAGACCTCCAATAACCTAAAACTTTCTTCTAAAATAATTCCTCAGCAATCTTGCTTAAATATTTATTTTGAAACTTCTCAAGTAAGGTTTTCGTAATTGCACGGGTACGTGATATGTATTTATAATTGATTCATCGCTCTTGAAATTGACATGGTAAAGATTAAAGAGTGAATAACTTTTCTTATAAGTAAAAGATTGAACCGACGGTGTGTACTTTTGTAAGAAAACTTGGTTTTTCCACACACGTCCTTGTCCTTCCTTTGTCAATCACTTTTAATTTACCTTACCTAATGAAGTAGCTACTGGGAACTAATAGTCTGATCCTTTTAGCGTCGCGTCGGTCACACTCCACAGCCCAATCCGCAATAGTTTAACGCCAGATAAATCTTCAACTTTCATGAAAAGGCCGTCTGGTATTTCATTTCCTCCTACCCGAAATGTTAAGCTCCAGGAGAATCAGAGAAGTTTCAATGAGGAGAGAGAGAGGGAAAACTTTATTTAACTGACCCCTTAGCCCCACTTTCGACGCAGTTGCAACATTTAAACCTTACAAAAATTCTTGTATAAAAATGTTTGTTTACAAATACACTGATCAAGCTTATACAATTTTGTGTTAATTTTAAAGGTTGTTTCTTTTGGGTACAAATCCTCACCTGTCCACCTTAATCCTTGGATTAATTATTACAAATCCTTTTTCCTTATTTTGCAATTTTGCGTCGTTAGAAAATCTTAAAATACCATAAAAGTATATTTTTGACATTATTTCGCTTTATCGCTATTCAGTTTGGATTGATGAGTGTAGCAGTAGGAGACTGTGGGATTTTGAAAAACTTGTAAAAGTTTGGTAGGATGTGGTGTAACTGTAAGGACCATGGATTGACCTTTTATAACTTTATATTTTTCAAGTCTGTTTGTCAGAATTGTAACTGGAGACGTTTATGGATTGTTCTACAGGTACGGACTTAGGTAGTCCGCGTCCGCAGTATTGACATGTAAGACTGGAAATGGAGATGGGAAAACAGAATACAGGTCATACAGATAGCACAACCCCAGTACAATTTGTAGATCTGAATAATATATAAATAGCAAGACGGTAAACTTTACAGAACAAAAATCTCTTATTTATTCCCATCTCTCAATCTCTCCTTCTCTTAGAAACATATGTGCAAATTACGTAACAGGAACTACGGGTTATCTGTAACATCAAAATTCTAGCTTTAATCATTTAAAGAAATATGTAATATCCGTGTAAAGCCTGTTGGAAAATACATGGTAAATTTGTACATCGTCAGCAATAAGCAGATAATGATGATATGATAAATGATGTTTATATGATTTTGAAGAGGCGTATAATAAAAATAAAATAATTTATTGTGTTCAGGGAAATAAACTTGTTTTTATACTGGCGAACATTGAGAAAAAGGAAATGTCCCCTTTTCATATTGACCCAAAATCCTATAAGATACTTTTCTAGTATGTATAAAGCTCAATTAAAGCCTAAGGACCGGGTAAACTGAGTGTGGAGTAAACTTTGCCAGAGATTTGTCACCAAGATAATGTGGTGGCGGGAAAAAATGTCGCAGAAAAAGTGACTGTGTAGAAATCAAAAAATTGGAATGTTCGAGTCCATATAAGTTGAGAAAAGGAAATGTAACATAAATTGAAATAGGGTAGGACTAAGGACAGAAAATAAATAAAGCAATAATGGATAATTTGTCGACATTACGGCCATGTTATGTCCGTGTTAATTAACTTTACTGCCAACGCCAAGACCGTGAGCATAAGAGGAAAGACTGGAGTTGAGTTGAGTTGAGGATTTCCACTTGTACAGATATAATTGTGTCAAGTTCCTTAGTCTTATTTTGGTATGTGGATGGATGAAAAATAAATGAAAGTAATGATTTAATGATTTGACGGGAATGAAAGTGGGATTCGCCTAAACACTTTATTATGACACTTGACTCACTGACTCCAGGGTTATTTACTTCCTGTCTCAACAAATTAATCGGATTGAGACTGTTGTTGGAAGTTGTTGGCTGTGTTGGAACAAGAGATTGGTGCTGGACGAAGAAATGAGAGGGGAAAGTTCAAGTTGCACAGACGGAGAAAAAGTTGGGTTGCGGTTGGGAAGAAAGTGGGGGCCGGGGGCTCTATTGATTAGCTTTCGTGTGGCTCCGCATTTTTCCTGATTTCCTTCCTCATTCCGAAAATGTGACGTTCCACTACTAAAGTACTTCGGCCTTTTGCTCATCTCAACTCGGGGAAAATAAGATCATCATTCCGTCCACACAACTCCAAAGACAAGAAATGAAATGAAGAAGGGAGGAAGTGGGAAAGCGGGAAAGGGTAGAAAATGAAGACAAGATATTTTTGCAGACAAATAGCTCAGAATACCTTTACAACTTTTACCTTAATTGACAAATTATTCTTTCTTGAAATTAGACAGCTCGCATTGGGATATTTGTGTATTTATCCTTACAAGAAGACGGACAGAATGTATTCTACGTATCGTATCGCACGTTTCCTCCATTCCTCCTATTCACGCGTATCTTCTACGGAATGGAAAGAAGGTGGAAAGATAGATACTTTGACCTTCTCGTTTCCTATTCCTTCCAAGACTCCCAAGACTCCCTTTCCCTTGAACTCACTGTAAAATCCGAGTAAAAAAATGTAAAAGTCAAAGTAATGAAAGAGAAAAAAGGACAATGTGCAAATACTGAAGGAAAGTATGTTATTGGAACAAAAGCTCTTGCTTCGGATAAAAGCTCATGTTCTTATTATGTAATTTTGCAAGATAAATTCATCATGATAAAGAGGAATGGAGCTGAAGCTTGAGGTATTTTCGCATTGGGAGAAGTGAGTGAAAGAATTGGATGATTTATTGCATTGAAGATACACTAAATTGACAGTAATGAATCTCCTGGCATTTTCCTCGAATTCCTTCTTTTGAACTTCCAGTCATGCATTCTTAGTTGGTGAGTACCCTGCTTGAATTGCACAGATATGTGATGACATTATTAAATGTCGGCAGGGAAATAATTTCCATTTCTTATGTGAGTTGCGGAGGAATGGCGGCAGATAATTCTCCATTGATTCCTTGATTCTTCCAACTATTCCTTATCGGACACAACTCATTGTCTTCAACTCTTCATGTCTTCTGGATTCTGGACATGCACACGCCAGTTCTGCAACAAAGGCTTTCGTCATCGGACCAATTTCATTCATTCAGTCACCCTAAACCCTAAACCCTAATCAATGAATACTTGAAATGTATTTTCATTTCGCATTTCGCTTATACGATAAAACCTCAAGTCAACGGAGCTTAATATAAAACACCTATCTACATAGGTATACTAAAGAGCCGGAACGGAATTGGACAATGTTGTCCTTGTCCTATCTGTATCAACAGTCACTGTCACTGTCACAAATCATATTATCTGTAGAATTACTAGAATTAATGAGATTGAACCAAACTATATAAGGTCATTTGCAGGTTAAAGTCATGTCAAAATCTGTTCGGGACATAAGAATAACATGGGTTTAGCTGAGGGATGGAAAGAGATAAGAAAGACCGTGGAGAAAAACCCAAAGTCTCGCGTTTTTGGCTCTTTTCCGATGTTATAAGTTAACCCAAGTTGTGCTTGTTCATGGTCAATGGTCAATTGAACTGACTGTGCTGAGAGGCTGTTGCAATTTGCAGTAGGAAGTGCATTCGTAATCGTAATATTAATCATCTAAACTTGGATCTGTTTTTTGCTCAATTAAAGTATTAGTGAGAAAAATATTTGGACTGAAACTGGTTGAGAAGGCAACTTATTGGTCCTATATTAGAGCACAACCATGAAAACTGCCATTACAAAAGCAATAAAAGTTTTCCTCTTCAAAGCTACATAATGGTTTATGGTAGAAATTGAGAGTATAAAAGAACCAAAATGATGTTCGCATTCCCCAATCTCTCAAAAGCCAAGTCGGCAGTATTCCCTCCGGTTATATTCTCCGGTTCTCATCATAAATTCACATTCTCAGCCATATCTGTAGTTGCATCATCCCAAAAATACATAATCCCCTTTGTGCATCTTACTTAAATATTGAGTAGAGTAAATCAGTGATTCCTATGATAACTTTGGTATTTTGAAAAGACATTTTTAGAAATTCCTCCTTCTTCAATACCTGTTGACAATCTTTACAGGATTACTCGTAACGTAACCCTTGGACCCCTTGGACCTTTTCAAGTCCATTTTCACCCGCTCTTTCAATTCACGTCATTCCGCAATAATCGTCGGTGTGATTGAAAAGCGACGTAAAAACTTGCGTGATTACCCCCGTAATTTGAGTATTCCCTCAGAAATGTGCACAATTTGTAATACTGAAATTACGGGAGTAATCATCCAAGTTTTAATGACTTTAGTTTTGTTTCATGTGGTTTTTGGGCCTTTGAGGGACACCGAAGCAAAACCCAAGTTGGTTTAGGCAAATAGAAAGAGTAGGTCGAAATGGACTTGAGAAAGTTTGAAGTTGATCAGAAGAGTGATTTTTTCCTTCTCTTATCGATTTTTCGCAGTTGCAGCTGTGAGGATTTGACATGAGATTTGAAGTGAGAGGGCAGAAAGGAGAAATATGGATTGAGTATTTCAAGTAAACTTTGATGTGTCAGCATTTATTGGTGTGTTCTCGTCATTCCCCGGGTTACTCTTGGCAAGGACATTTCTGAAAGTCTTTAATGGTTTTAATATCTCGGGAAGTGTGGGAATGTGCCTACTGGGTAGCCGTTGCCGTTGTGGCAGACGTCTACCAACTCCAATTCAGAGTATCAGAGGTTAAATATAGCCTCCTTCGAAAGTTTCTCTTCCTCAATACACTTGCATTAAAATCCCCTTGTTTGTTTCTTGCAGGAAATTTGATGGTGATCCTCGTGGTAACTCTACATTGGAGGATGAGAAACATCACCAAGTTTTGCTTGGCAAACCTGGCTTTTGCGGATTTGTGTGTCGGCGTCTTCTGCGTCTACCAGAATCTCTCAACCTATCTCATAAACAGGTACAGTTCTCATCCACTTAAATATTTCCACATTCAAACACATCTGTCCCGCTTCCCCGCTTTCTCAAACCATTTTTACAATACACGTCTAAACCATTTTTGACGTTATTTAAATGTTTGCTTTGTAAGTTAATGTGAGGAATAATAATAATAAATTGTAGTGGTAAGAAAGGGCAGTTGTTTAAAGGGAGAACCGAGGAGGAGGAGTCCAACGCCTCCCAAACCATTTACAACATCTCCTGTCTTCCAAGCTTTTCCTTGACTACATTGTATGTCGTGTCCTGAGCTACATGGGAAACCAACAAGGGTGAGAAGTGAGAATAAATTCAGGTCCAAACAAACCAACATTCAGTTTACTTTTCAACGGAGATCGGACATTAGTTAAGACAGCGGACACCTGCCTTGTCCTAATCTGTATCCAGGGTCCAACTTGCAATTCCCACTCCGACTAACAATTGAACAAACAAGTTTGTTGAGGCATCTGCAAGGACAGTTGGCAGTTGGCAGAACAATCTTTAGCTAGTTCCTTTAGCACCTCAATGGTTAATAGCTTTAATTAAGAGTGTGGAAAGGAATGATGATGAGTTGTAAAGCTAGTTTTGTATGTCGTTTCGTCTTTTGTTTGTCTATGTCAAAACTTTCTTGATGACTCCTTCCGTAGTTTTATTTTTGGGGAGGTAAGCGTCTACAAATCATTAAGGATGAATGCTTTCACCTGTATTCACAGCCCTCTTTTTACTTTTACTTCACTTACAAATGGTGAAAAGTTGTATTAATTGGTCTTGTAGCCGGGCCGGGAGTGGGGAAAAGTTGGACGAATGTAATAATTATTATGACTACCATTCGTCGTACTTAGGATTAGCAAGTTGTGTGAAAGTAGAATGTGAAGAAATAGCTGAATTAAGAGGAAAGTGTAAGAACTGGACTCATGGCAAGGATCCAAGAGTAGAGATTCACATTATATTAGAACCTATAAAGGAGTCCTTTAATCATCCTTTAATCACTTTTACCATCATGAGCCAAGTTCATCTCGAATAATTTGCAGAATTGTAAAATTAGAGATCCTTGATCGCTTTTCGGCAGAAGGGAAAGCCGAGTTCAGGTGACGTCCTTACGTACGTATTTCTACGTTAAATCCTATTAGGTAATATTATTACTATGATATTACCTCTCCCACCATTTACCATTAGATCAGCCCCAAACATAACCCAAACCAGACTTTGGCTCATATAACCAAGTTCCTTAGAAATAAAAGAAAAGAGTTGTTGTTCCACAAAACTTCCCGTAGTAATAATAAACGTTTGAGAAAATAATAATTAATGAATGTGACATCAACGAGAATTATATTTGAAGGTGTAAGATTTATAATATCTATTGTCAGCTTTATCTACTTTTCTTGGTTGACATGATGAGGAGGTTGAAATGATTTACGAGACTGTCGGCCTTTGCTTAAACTTGAGACTTGGGAGGATAATAAATAATAATGGGGAATAAGTGGATAAGTAGCTTTTGTGGAATATTGGGTCAAGTTGGTGGTGTGGTAAGGGCTGCGGTGATTCCGTTGGCTTTTCCTTTTTTTCCTTTTTTTCCTTTTAATATTACTCTCCATCCTTTCATTCTTTCCCTATCTCGATAACTCTGTACTTGGAAGAAGAATACTTGGATGTGATGGAAAAGTTAGTTTGAAGTGAGACGAGAGGTCAATTTGGGTTGTGGTGTGAATGTCATCTATGAAAACCACATTTCAACTGACTCTTTATTATGTACATTAGAATAAAGCTATGGGAAAAGGGATACAAAGTGAATAGGTTGTGTGTGGATGGTTGGAGTAGAGTGAGTAGAAGGAGTAGAGCCACCCTAGGGAAGGTGTGGGAATGGAAGTGCGAGTGGAACTGCGTGTATGTACATACGTATTGTCTGTAGACTGAGGAGAGGAGACTTATATAATAATTATATATCCTTTATATTGTCACAATGACAATATAAACGAGAGGCTAAATACAGACTGACAAGTGGAAACACTCCACGTGAAATATTGCCTTTCTCACTATTTTAGACACTTTTCATTACACATCATATGTACAAACGGAGTTGTTTTAGGTGTGTCAAGTGACACTGCGATGCACTCCATACGTCTGGATTTTTTTTATTTCTGACCTCTTCGCCGCATCTGACTGGCACAAGACGATGAGGATGAGGATGAGGAAGGCGCCTTTCACCCGTCGCCCGTCAGTCCCCAGCCCTTTCCACTCTCCCTTCAATGATTTCCCCGCTTCTGCCTCCTGTCACACTTTCCCCTTCCCAACACTTCCATACATCCACACGACTTTTATTTCCTCGCGCCGAGTAAGAGGAACAGCGAGTAAGAGGAAACGGGCTATTTCAAAAGGACCATTTCACGGAAATCAAGAAAAATCATGTTGCCAATTCTTGTGTGTTCTGTCGTCAATGACACCGCCCATTCATATTTCCCCCTTCACATTACCTCGCCCTCTCGTTTTCCCTTTCTCTTTTTCAATTTTCAAGCTGTTGACAACGCTCTTTCCAAGCTACATTTCCCATAAATTACCCTTGTTTGTTTCCCCTCAAAGTCTTATTTCCTACTTTCCTGTAGAGAACTTTATGGGGAAGTTTCGGTATCCCGTCATGTCATGATTTAGGTTCCTTCTCTTCCATTTCAGGCTTCCTCCTATTATCTTCAAAATACACACGTTTAATGTTTTCTTTTCACATTTTTGGGAGATTTTCCACCAAAGTAGCTCTCTTTATGGCAAGTAACTTATGGTTCTTCGATTATGGTCGTAGGAATTTATTGCAAAGAGCTTTCTTCTCATGTATTATTATTGTTATAGATCTGCCATATTAGGAATTACGAAACATGATGTAATTTCAAGTTGAGGCCATACGAGTTGAAATGTCGTATCGACCATAAGCTCTTCCAGCAGTTCCAACTCCAACTCTTCAGCCAGGCCAGAGATCATAATATTTTATTAAAGTATTTATTAGAAGGAAAGTCATAGTTCAGGTGGTCCGTTGTCCGTTCTTCCTTACACTTTCACTTCTCTCCTCAATATTTCCCAATGTAGGAGATGTGTGCATTGCTAATTGCTATTCACAAACTCACCATAGAATTCTACTTAAAATAAAGTCAAAAAATGCTAACTGAATGTTTAAAATTTGTAGCGAGAAGCAAATGAAGTTTGGTGGAAATGGGGTAAAATGGAAAGCATCTGACGAGTATTTTTGGGTGTATTATCTGTAGTTGTGTGGGAGAGTGGGAGAGTGGGAGAGAGGCTGAATGGTGAATTGGTGAATGCGGAAGGTGGAAAGCGAAAGTGAAAAGGAAGCATATATTGTTCACGTTTACTTTTCTAGGTGTTGGATGTTATTAAGGTGTAATATTGGAATATTTTATGTGATCATGAGGAGAGATCTCTAGAGAGAGAGGGAGAGAGAGATTGTGTTACTCTCCAATGAATCCTTGCAGCGTGAAATGTGGTTTACACAACTTCTTTATTCATTCACATGATAATAAATTAGGGCCATGAAAGAAGACGTAGTAATATTTATTTATGATTCACCTTTATTTTGGCCTCTGCCTCTGTTGGGAGTGCTTTAATGTGGAACCGTGGAACTGTGGAAGGTGGAGGACGGTGACGGTGACGGTGACGGTGACGGTGACGGTGACGGTGACTGTTGTGGTGAAAATGAAAGTGAAGAGCATGAAAGGAGACTTGTGTAACGAGATAAATATGGAATAATCCCGGGAAATACCTCGTCTACAAATCCCTTCCAACTAATTGCATAATTCGGCTGTTATGATCTTTGATCTCATCAGTTGCAACACGATATAATGTGAAGTATCTGTTTGTGTTGTTAGGATAGGATGGAATGTGTGAGTGGGTAAACACCTTTGATGACATCCCTCCCATCCTCCCATCTTCCCATCTACCGCACAGTCTGCCAAATTGCTATCGTCTGTGAACATTAATTATACTCTCCTCCCTGCAGGAGGTCCCACATCTTTCTATTGTTGTTGTACATAATGTTGCCACATTACTAAAACAAGTCACTTGAAATACCTTGGAGGCTGTCAGCTGTCAGTTGATCAATTCCATCCTGCAGCATGTTCAGCACATTGAATCCCTGGACAGAACGACAGAAGTAGACTCAACCCTTCAACCCAAACCACTCCTTCTCAAATTAAAAGCGAAAAATATCTTTTCAAATTTCCCATTTCACGTTTCCATTCCCACATATACATTCCCACATATCTTGACGCCAGGTTGACTCAATCCATCAACAGGACAGATGCTTCCAATTTACAAAATTACCCTCAACCAATATTTTTTCGTTTCAACACAAATTTCAAGTGCAAAGAAGGAAGTGCAGATTTTACAAGTCCTTCTTCGGTTATTCTCACGCCTCATGTACGAAGCTCTGAAATTTGATGAATATTTGAAGTTGGAGGAAAGGAAGGTAGAAGGTACAGGCATTTATGTGTCTGCTCACGTGTATTTTTCCCTGTCTACTCGGCTATAAGTTACTTAATTAATCGCCCAAGTTCCATATGAAATGCAGCATAAAAGGAAAAGCTTGTTCTTTCCCTCTTCCACTTTGTCTTCCTTCCCGCCTATCTCGAACAGTGTAATAATATTGATGTCAAAAATGGAACGAGACTTTGTAGCCATGCTGCTTATGCCTATATCTGTACATACTGTACTGTTATTATAGAGAAGTGATTCACACGTCTCCACTGGATACATTTGTAGGTACAAACGCCAGGGATTTGTTCCACTTGCCATTTTCCGTCATAGAGATTTTCCGTTCCCCGTCTTTTTCCCACTTGAAATCATCACGTAAATAAATAAAGGTATGTTGCTGAATAAAATTGAGTTTCTATAGGGTCTACGTGCATGTGAAGGATGTTGCGATGTGAATTTTCGATTTTTCTTCACCCATTCCCACGAGTCTTCCCTTTCTAAAAGGCCGTAAGTTGTGCAACTACTCCAACTACTCTTACTCTACCACTATTTTAACTTTAACCTATCATCGACTATTCAAGAATAATGCAATAGGGAAAATGGAAGGAAGTAATGCGTGGAATTTTACAAGGGAAGGGAATATGAATAAAAAGCTGGGAAAGCGAAGGGTGTGATTGACGAATATCTTCTTATCCTTAGTAGATGGATATATCCATATCTACATGTAAGTATATCAAAGGAAATGTGTGTATGCAGTTTGGGTGCTGCGGTAAATCCAAGTAGGAAAATATCAGTGTTTTTTTCTTCGGAGATCTGTCGCTTCATACTTTTTTTATCCGAACCCAAACTTTGAGTAAGAATTCAAGGGATAAGGGATAACTCGGGAGCAATATAAAGTTGGAAAATAAATCTTGGGGAAGCATACGTGAAGCGATAGGGATGTTTGACATCTTCCGCCTCCGAATCATTTAAGTCAAGTGGCGGTTTTTTGAGAAGGTAAGGCAACAACTGTGTTGGTAATGGGAAAGTTTTCCACCACTCTAATCGGTTTATGCTGTGTAAAGCTCTACTCTGACGCTCATTGCAACCACTCCAGATTTCCAAACCCACCTTCTTTACTTATGTCACCTTCCCAACTTGATAATATTCAACAACACTCTTAACTTTTATATTAATAATAATGAATAAGAATAGTGGTTGAGGGTTGTATTATCAGTAGTTTTATCCACCGCCAGGAATAAACTGCAAAGTGACCTGAACAACTTGACCTTCATGGCCAAGTTGTTCGAGTAAATCCACTTGGGGGTTAGCTCTCATTCCACGAATTTATACATTTTCCCAAATTGGATATGCCACATTGTTGAAGATTTAAAGCTTGATTTAATCTTGTTGCTCAGACTTTTACGATCCTTCGAATTCACTGACGACATGTTGGATGAGAAACTAAATAGAAGGAGAGAGATGGATATTTAGATGTAAAGAGGAGGAGAGGAGGAGATGAAAAGCGGAAGAAGGGAAGAAGGGAAGAACAGCTGGTAGATACATAAAAATACAAGTTGTTCATTGAAGGGTGAATCTAGGAAATCTAGGAGAGGATCTAGGATCTCTTCTCCCCCGTAGCACGCTCTCACTCACTTAATCACTTAAATGAATTTGGACGACAGCCACACAGGCCGGGCCGGGACATTTAAGAGGAACAAATTTAGGATAGAATATGTCCACGTACCTTTCATGCTGAAAGCTAAAAACAATTATGGAGGAATGTGCAAAACTCGTATCAGAGGAATGCTTAGGGATAATTTCAGGAATCACTCACAAAGTTGTATTGATTTAAGGAAACCTGCCAGGAAAGTATGTCCTAGTTTTAATAAATTTAGGCGCACTCTATCCATGTTTCCATATTGCATTTCACTTTTCAGTTCTAGATTGCTTTTTCAATCATCAAAGGTACGACAAGGAAGCAGCTTAATCACCAATGAAATGTCCCCGTGTATTTATAATTTTGCAATTTGCAATACCCTTGAACTAAAAATAAGCTGGAGATTGTTGGGGATGTTAGATTTATTCGGGGAATTTAATTACACCGGGAGGAAATCCTTTCCCTTCTTCCCTTCCAGCTGATTCCCTTTCCGACTGTCACTTACAGACGTTGCCCAACCAAGTCTCCCAACAGTCCCAACATCATCTTCATCTTTAAACAAACTCTCCCGTCACTTTCTTTTACAAAGAAACCTTTCCAGCTTCGCACACTTCTCATCTTCACATTTACGATTAGTAACACACAATGTAAAAACAGATGTACAAATTTAGTTTGACACAATGGCTACATGAATATACATACGCTGTCTTTTCTGTCCCTTCCACATATGACTTTACTTGTCATTGTCACGGGTCATCGGGTCATCGGGTCATGGTGATGTGGTGTGAGGTGTGCCAAAGTCACATAAGGATGAAAAATTCCGAAGGATGAATTTAAAGATGATGATATTGTCAAGAGGAATCACCGGAACATTTCCCTTCTCTGCGAAATAACAACACGTTTGCTACACAAGTGTACTGGATATTTAAATAGGAAATACTCTTAAATTTCTAATATTAACACATCGCTCACACTTTAAATCCAATCTTATCTTTCTTTTCACTTACATCCTTTGTAATCAAAACAAAATCATTAGATATGTACTCAATCATTTAACATCCAGTCAATACTCAAGTTTCTATTATATAGATACATTTCGATTTTTTCGAATTATTCAATGAATGTTTGGTGATCTATGGGATTTGATGAATGGGCTATGGCGTAGTTGCCTTTGAGCTTGAGCTAACGTTGATGAGGGCTGAAATGTAAAAGTACGGAGAATGTCAATTACGAAGGTGGGAAAATGCAGAATGGGAAGTGGAAAATATTTAGTTGATATTTAGTTGAGATAGAGCAGGAGACACGAGACAGGAGACAGGAGACAGGAGGAATGAATTTAGGGAAGGAAGGACTTTTCGTCTTCTCAATTCACGCACCATTAATCTTACGCTCTTCCAACTTATCCTTAGTGTTGGTGTTGGGCGTGTAGTTTCAAGAGGCAACTTCTGGTTTCTTCCTTTACTTTTGCACTTTTATTTTATCCGCTCAGCCTTCGTTTTACGGGCATTAACTGGAAACTGGAATCCTTTGGTGTAAATGTTCATCGTTTCACTGAATGCAGACAGTTATGACTGAATAGACTGAGGAAGAGAAGGGCGAGAAGGGCGAGAAGGGCGAGAAAGGCAAGAAAGGCCTAAACTGAGTAAATGTACTCGGAGTCCTTGTTGCAGATGCACCCTGTCCTGTCATCCTGTCCCTATAAAAGTGCCTTTAACGTTTCTCCTTCTTCCTTTTTCTATGGGAAATTCAAGTCGTAATTCAAATTCTCTTACAGCTGACTTGATGCGAGTCTGAAGATATGGGCGAATTGTTGGCGAAAGAGCAAGTCTAGTGCAACCAGGTGGAAGGATTCACTTCCTCTAAATCATTTTCTCCCAATCCCAATACGTATCTGTAGATACTGCAGCAATTCCTTAAGCGACCTGAGTCTCGTACATTTCCGCTTTTTCCAAGTCTTCCAATAACATTATTACAAGAGTTTTACCTAAAGTTTCTAACCACACACTTCTGTAATAATTCTACTCTTGTTAATTATGATTCTGTCTATTGTAGGAATGGAGATCATACACAAACATTAGATAATTCCCACGAGAGAATTTCCCACGGTTTTCCATTCACGCTGTAACAATACAGATATGGACATTTCGGAATGTGAAATTAATCACCTTCATATGCAGTACTTTCCTTCTTTGATTTATTCTTGTCGTGAGTTCTTAAAGCAATAAGAGGAGTCTTTGAAATCCCCAGTATCGCTTTATTACAAGGAAACTCTTTGATCTAAATCAAACAAGTAATGTACTCCATCTCCGGAAAAGAACAAGCAGGATTTTATTTGGATAAATCTTAGGATTAGACGTATGTACTGTGAACTGTAGGGAGGGGAGGAAGAAATACACAGACGGATTATTATATAATCCAGCTATAAACGTAGATTGTGAGAAGCATAAAATTGAACCCGGTGTCTGGTTTATATCTTCCGGTTTGGTGGAAGCAATTCCGAGTCACGTTGCAAAAACATGAGTGTTTGGATGGATTTTGTAATTACCTTGCTCTTCACATCCAAGGATTCAACCAACTTACCCTTTCAATAACATATTTACAAAAGGCTAATAAATTTGAAAATACGCACGAGTTGGCTAAAATGCTTGAAGAGATTCATAAGTTGATGAGTTCAAATGCCCTTGGGCAATATGAGTAGGAATTTAAGGATGTCGACATTTCCAGGAACAGACCTAACCTCGTTTATCCAGTCTTAAGATAATATTATTTCCAAGTTTTTATCCCAAGCTCCAAATCCCATGCCTACTCCCTACACAATCTCACGTTTTGTCTTGAAAACTGTTAAACTTTTCCAAGCAGACTCCTTCATAAGAGAAAATAGGGAGAAGAAATAAAAGGATTTACTCACTGTAATGTAATGTTCTCCCATTTTTGCGCCCTTGTAAAAATTCTAATTTCCAATTGAAATGATAAAATCAATAGGCGTGAAGAAATTTTCGTGCTAACCAGCGCTCGAGATTGTCTAGTATCTGTAGTATGTAAGTAAGGGGAAAGTGTTGGTTGCAGTTGTTTGAATAAATGGAGTAACACATGTAAAGAATGGCGACATTTAATGAATAATTAAGGGTAGGCTAATTTCTTGAGCTCTTGTGTAAATTCTCAGACGACATTGTCAAATTTATTTCACCAATCCAAAAGTCATAATGGCCGAGGCCGAGTTTCTCTCCTATGACTCTTTTCTACATGAATTAATCACAGGGATTAATAGGATAATAAACTTAAAGAAGAAATTCCTCGGAATGATTTTGACCGCAGACATTAGACACGGAACTGTCCAAAGACCAAGTTAAATGTTTTAGCACACACACCGCACTTGATCAGTACTAAATCTTTCACAAACTCCTACTTGCAGTAATGCAGTTCACGTTTTTCTTTACTTAAACATTAGTCTTTCACGCTTATTATAGCTTATTCATAGCTTATTATTTTAGCCTGGATTAAAATCAAAACAAGTGTTGTGTTTCTGTTGGTATCGCAGGAGGCAGGACGGCAAAGTGAAATTGACTCACTTAAGAAAGTTACTCAATGCTTTGCATTGGGTTTTTCTATTTGGTTTGCGTACTTGCATTGCCAAGGACTGGCGAAAGCTAAAAAGGTGAAGTGGAAGACAAAGTGCTCTCGTGGCTGGCTTTTATTAGCGTATGAATATGAAGGAATGGGAGGAATGGAAGGAATGAAATCCAGATGCGAGGATCAGTTGCAGTCTCTGCTTTATTTTTTACCAATTTTTTCCGTCGATACTGAGTGAGTAAATAAGTAATCCGGAATCCAGAGTATGCCACAAATGTGATGCTTTAATTGGCATTTCTTGTGGGTTAATTTTTGCATGGAGTTTATATTTCTAACGCTACCCAAATGAAGCTCTAGTGGATCCAGTCGGTCAGTAAGATGTGTGAGACCAAGTTTTAATATTTAGGACCTAGCAGATAACTTGACACATACTCAAGTTCCGCTGGATGCAAAACGCATCACGATTACTGTTCAGTTCTGTTGAACTGAACAACATTTTTAGTTGATAAGAGCGTTTACTTCGAGAGTAAATATAGAATGTGAAA
>JAQGAK010001802.1:0-26491 GCA_034696945.1 Lipothrix lubbocki | reverse complement strand
CCTGAGAGTTTCCTCGCTTGTCGTTGCGAACACTGGTTTTTATTTATAGCTGGAAAATGCGACTGCTCTGCACCAATAACCTTTGGAATGAATTCGCCAGCCGAGTAAGTTTTAATATTGCAATACAATTTAACAAGTTTATTTACTAACATGCCAATAATTTTTCTTTATTGCAATTTAGTGCCAAAAAAGGAAAATACTTTTTCCTCACTCAAGACAAATCCCCATTTGGAATGGGACCAAATGGCTTAGTGACCGTTAGAGGTAAAAGCGTGCCGTTGAGTGGTGGAAGTGAAGCTTTGGTACCTGTTTATGGAATGTTTTTAGTACTTGCAATGACAGTCATTCATAAGCTACTGAACCTGTAACACGACCTTAGAGTATGTTATGGTCACATATGTATGTGACTATTGTAATAGTTTAGAACAGTAATGTACTGATTAAAACAGTTGTAAAAATATTAACTGACATAATGTTTTAACTCTGTAAAAATGTACATTGAAATAAATTAAACTGAAACTTCAAGTTAATGTAATGTATAGCTAAATATACGTAAAATGGAAAGAAAAGTCAATCTTTCTAAAGTTTAACGTAGAACTCGTTTCAAAAACCGTTTGATATCCTTCATCTCATCATCAGACGCCATGTGACCCAAGTTTGCATAGCTCTTGAAAGTAAAATCCGGGTACTCCAATTGCTCAAAGACGTTTTTAATTGCCAGGCCGATGTCAAAAGGCACAATGTCATCCAGCTCTCCATGACATTGTAGTATTGGAGGAGTACTCTCAGATTCCCACACAATGTTCTCAATGGCTGGTATGTATCCAGACATGGCAACAACCCCTGCCAAAGTAACGTTACTGGTTAGACCAGTGTAAATGGACATAGCAGCACCTTGGCTGAAACCGCCTAATATGATGCGATTAGGGGGAATTCCTGCATCCATCTGTGAGAATTAAAACTTGTGTCAGGATATTTCTAGAGTTTAATAGAGATTGTACTTTCAAGTGTCAAAATCATACCTCTTTTTGGATCAAAGTTTGTATGTACATAGACGCTTCCAGGATTCCCTCAATATCTTCGTCAAGTTTTGTTAATGATCTTATGTCATACCATGCTGGCATGGTCAAACCATTATAAATCGTTATTGGTTTAGTTGGTCTGGGTGGGAAATAAATTGTAAAATGGTATTGCCGAGTTAAATAAAAGCAGCACCGTAATTTCAAATAACTTAAAAAATAATAAAATTGGCAAAACACTCACGCTGTCGGACATATTAACTTGGTATGAGAAGGTATAATGGCCTTGATTTCGTTTGCCCATCCATTGCTATTATATTTGGTATACACCTTTAGCCAATTAAAATTAAAACCTCATATATGAATGCAATACAGCTATCTGTAAAATCAAATATAAATTCTTACCCCGTGTCTCCAAGACCATGCAAAAATATAATCTGGAATTTCATACCACATGTTAACTTTAGAACTGATAGGACATTTATGATTTTGTCAATAATTCACATTAATAATAAGCATAGAGCAATGATTACATAACTTACGGTAGATGAATGGATTCCGTCAGCAGGGATGACAATCTCAGATTCAATTATTAATGATTCTGCTGTGATCAATATCCTTTCTGGGCTTTCGGTCACTTCTGCTGTGGCATTCAACGGCTTACTCGGAAATATTGAAGACCAGTAGTACACTGACATTACTACGATACGGTAAATTAAGATACCCCACATTGTTCGGCACTACAATTAGGTCCAAGTTTGTGTATAAGTGCGAAAAAATATGAAAACAATTTGACAATGAAAGATGACCACCAAGTGGTGAGACCGTGTGACAGGTATAATTATCAATGCTCGTATTTCTTAACTACAAGGATGTCACAACCACGACTATAAAATTCTCACCATATCTACTAATCCTCTCTGTAAGATAAGACTGCATTTAACAAACTTTCAATTTATTTCTAAGAAATTATAAACTTTGTAAACCCGATGTATGCTTACATAGTTATCATCAGAAAAGAATCTCGAGTTTCAAGGTTCAATGAAGATTCTTTCGTCAATATAAATTCTGTGATATCCTATTTCTATATGTAGCAAAACATCATCATGGAATTTCCTACGGAATACAAATACATAAATAAACATGTTTAGGTTTAGATAACTTGTAATGAACGAAGTGCGGCTTTTATTCTTGTAAGACTAATTTGACAATAATTTTATTGAATAGAACGATTACTAAATGAGATACAGTATATTTTTTGAAAATGAATGTTCTATAAACAAGGACTGCAACACAGACTTTAGTACTATACTCAATAAATATTTACACAGTAATTAATTTATTAATGATCTTCTTCCGCGACTAATTATTTTCATAACAATTGATCAGTTTTGACTTTTGACAATCGAATTGGGGTTCACGATAGCAGTTTCGCTAACAAAGGATCATCCTCCACGCTCCGGATCAGTTCCTCCATTGTGAGTCTCCCGTTATTGTCGCAATCATACTTTGAAAATATTTTCTGGGTGATCATTTCTGGTGACACTTCATCAATTCCAAGAGGTAATTTTATTACAAGATTCAACGTTGGATTGGGATTCATCTTGAAAATTGACTGCAAATTTATTACATGCAGGTACAATGAATAAAACTTTGCGACCAAAAACAATGAAATATTAAATAGTACATATAATATTTTTATAATTTTGTAATCATAATTTTATACTTACAATTAATTAAGTATGTATGTTCATGCATCTACCTGAAGGACTTGTTGCATCTCCACAGGCGTGATATAGCCATCGCAATCCAGATCATACAATTTAAAAATCCATTGTACTCTTGCCCTTGGGTTTTGAAACGAAGTCATGGAAACACCGCAGATGAATTCCCGAAAACTGAGATATCCACTTTGGTCAGCGTCGTAGAGCCGAAATACGTATGAGGCGAACTAAAATAAATACACAGATTGTTTACACAATTTAGATAAACTAATTCCATATGTCTACCTATATACAAATAATGTGAGATATGAGACACCAAAGAATTTGAGACCGCTCTGTTTACCTCATCAGGATTGCTACTTGAAGGACATATTTCATGATAAATCTTCTTGAACTCCTCTATGCTTATTTGGCCCGTGGGGTAGCGGACTTTAAAGTCTTCGTACCAATTGATTACTTCTTCCACTGAAATAATTAATTTATCTTGATTTTATTTTTAGAACATCATACATGTAGTGCATACTTAATTTAACTACATTGTTATGATCCAAACTATACTCTTATTTAAAATTAATCAGAAATTATATGCCAATCAAGTTAAGTATGCATACTTGTAAAGTTGGAGTTTTCCCACGTTGCCTGAAGCTCTGGGTTAAGTTGTTGATAGTGAACTTGCTTATTTCCCATATTGAATGCAGAACCCTCGTATGCAAAAATGATTTTTCACTAATTTTAACTGAAATTGGTGCTAATTAGTAAAAAAAAATAACCTTGTACAGCTACAAATTGAACATGAAATTCAATTACAAAATATTTCACTTCCAATTAAGCATGGGATCTAGAAACCTGGCAGAAAGTCGAATGAGAGTTGTTGTTGTGAAAGGTCAAAGTCTCGCTGGAAAAACATTCAAACATATTCATAAACATTTTATTCAAATTTAGAATAATTGTCGGAAAGGTTTCATACTTTGGTTCAACTAAACTTTTAGCATCAGAGCTATACAAAGATTATTTTTAAAGATTCATTTGCTTAAGAAATTCAGGAATAGATAATTAAACGGGCATGTTAAACAGATAGCAGGTACACCTGTGTAGGCAATGGAAAATATTGATTTGGTATGCTATAGGATGGAAACGAAAATAGAAAAGGCATTTATTTAAAAAATTGAAAGGGTTTATACATGTTTCGCATGATGAATGATGTAACATATGGCATTACAGTCCCTTTGCGCAAAAAATCAGTATTTACAAATTGTTCGCAAGCTTACAAGAAGTATAATTAATAATAATAATAATTACACGTAGGCGACTCAAACACTCACAATATCAATTACAATTATTTTTTCAATCAATGATTATGTTCATGAAGCACTTGATGAGGCTGAAGTTGAGATAAAAATAATCCTTATCAATTAATGAATTGACAAATTTAATTGACAAGGAAGGTTACAACTATAGCCTAGCAACGCTGCATCTATTAATTCTAATGCCCAATACTTCGGATTCGCGTTGAAGCTAATCCAGCATAGCCCCTGCCATTTTATTTTGAAAATCGAAATATTTTTAAAGCAAAATAAAAGACGCTTTTGAAAACATGAAGCTGACAAGCGGCATCTTGATTGCATTGATTGCATTATTATGCACCATTGGTTCCCAAGCCAAGCCTTCCAAAATTGTGTATTTTCCTGATCCCCAGAATGAAGGACAGCTAATACCCGCATACTTGGATGGACAACCTCCAGGAAATATTCGAGCTAATGGCTCAAGTATTCATTTGTATTTGATTACAAGGTAAATATTTGAAAAAAAAATTATAATAAACAATTATAAAACATTGGGGATTTACTGTTAGCATCAACCATAATAATTAAAATGAACATGTTTCTACATATAATACACTGTATACTAACAATAAGCTTCATTTAAACATATTTATTTTAGCACTGACCCTGATAAGTTCGAAGAACTTTTTGTCTGGGATTTAGTTGGTCTTCAGAACTCCAATTATATAAAAAATGCTCCGTTGAAGGTTATGTCCCACGGATTCGGTGGTACCCACAATGATGGCTTTCCTAGAAGACTTTCTCGCTGTAAAAATTGAACATAATAATTATGAAATTTATTTGTTCTTTACAATTGACAGAATTGTATAGTATACATACAGTTGTTTATTTCAACAGCCTATCTCGCTCAGGGCCAGGACATGAACATCATCCTGATTGACTGGGCACAATTGGCAGCTAATCCATGGTACAATATCGCTGCTGGAAGTGTCAAATTAGTGGGTGACAAAACCGGTGAATTGGTCCAGTTTTTAATTAACATCGAGTATGCCTCGCTGGATCAAATCCATATAATAGGCTTTAGCTTAGGAGCTCATGTAGCTGGAAACGTTGGACATGCTTTGGGGGGAAAAGCCTCAAGGGTAACAGGTTGGCTTCAAATTAAATCAAACGGTCATTAATTTGTTGCTACCTATATGTATGACCTAATATCACAAAAGATTACATGATTTCTGATCTTTAATTTTCATAGCTTTGGATCCCGCTCTACCCCTATTTGATATTGCTCCTGATAGTGATAGAATTGACCCTACGGATGGTACGTACATTAATATTTAACGTATTTGCTAAAGTACAGATTCAGATATACATACCTGTTGTTACTTTCAATCATATTGTATAATGGTAACGAAAAATTATTAAAATCTATCTTGATCATTGATTATGATTCAGGACTATTTGTTGATGTTGTTCATACCGCCGGGGGTTACCTATGGGAAAATGGATTAGCATTCATTACACCCCGCGGTGATGCTGATTTCTACCCGAACCAGGGCAGAGATCAACCGGGGTGTGAGGGAGAAACTTTTGGTAAGAAAATATAGAATACATTTAGTCATATAAACAAACACCTCCTGTTGTACTTATCAATTCATGACATTAATAATGTAATTAAGAGTTAAAATTATTCTCATTACAGGTTCCTGCAGTCATCAGCGAGCTCCGTTAGTTTTCGAGGAAGCTTTAGTATCAAAAGAAGGATTTTACGGATGCCCATGTGAAGACGGGGACAAGTTTTTGGCAGGAGAGTGCCTGTGCGATAACCCCGTTATCATGGGTCAGGCTACTCCAGTAACGTAAGTTTTTTTAATTTGAAGATAAAGTGATTGTTAGTAGTCAAGTTATATACTAAAGTAACCTAAAGCATTATTTGTTATTGTCGATTTTAGCTCTAATGGCACTTTCTACTTCCGAACCCGGTCAGGAGCTCCTTACGCTTTGGGTAAAGATGGGACAAAGCCAGAATGATGCAGACAATTTTATAAAAATACAACGAATGCTATGTAGCCTTAAAAATAAATCGGATTGCTTAGCAAAAGTATGTAGGTAATAAAATAAAATGCAGCAGAAGTGATTCAGTATGCTGGAGGATTCACAAAACATTTATTACGGAGACTTTTGTTGAGCAACAATTATTTGTGACATAAAATCTAATAGGTATGCATGTACATATAGTTTTATATTTATATGGCACACAAAGTGCATATTTAAAGCTTTAGAAACAGTTTCAAGAATATCTGACAGTTCTGTGAAGCTTATGGGGTTTTGCAATGGTCAAATTTAGGTGCTATTCTAAAATATTTTACAGAACTGCAGTTGAAACAGGAATATAATTCAGGAGTGCTTTTGCAATAATTTTTTCAAAATTCGCTTTTTCTTAAGCGTAATGAGAAAGGACGGCGAAACTCATGTAGATGTTCACACCGTAGCCCACGGCAAAAGCCAAGAAACGTGCTGGCTGCTTAATGGGGTAAACAGCATAAACTATGGTGTGGAGGATTCTGGAGAAGGCAAAAGCCTTGAACAGAATGTTGGCAGTGTCCGGATTCGGATTTGTACAGCAGTATAAGAACGCGATGCCGAAGAAGGGCAGGATGTTCTCCAAGTCGTTAAGATGAGCTCTGTAAATAATACATAATTACATAGAAACGAAATAAATAACACATCTTAAGTATAATTATTATTGGTTACGATATGATACATTACCATATCATAACATGTATTAAGATATTACTATTAGCTCAATAAAAAGGAGATATTTCCAGACTTTAAGTTATATTTAAAGCGTTGCTATAGCTTCTAAAATCATTTGAAACCCAAATGCCATATCTCTACAAACTCACCGACGAACTCGTTCCACATCCGGGTCATCCAGAGTAACTTTCATCTTCTTGCTCGGCAAGTCCTCCGGGTTGGCAAAAGCCTTCAGGTGAAAAACAAAATGCTTTATAAGCCTAAGATAATTATGCATGTTCTATAGATTCTAAACATTCTCCAATAATAATAAATTAATAATTAAATAGCTACAACACCAGACTTTTAATAATTTCTAAAAAATTATTTATTTATTAAATGTAATTATTTTTGTAAATATATTTTTGTAAGTAAGTATCTGTTATTATTACAACAATAGCTTACATTTTTCCGGAAGCGATTCATGGCCGTCATGGGCACCATCGCAATGAGCTTGAACAACAAAATGGCTGAGTAAAAAGCATAGCTCTTGAAAGCCAACGTATCCGTTACCACCGTCATTTTGAATGATTTCCGGCTTTTATTGTTGCAGTATCAGGGGCTGTAAAATTCCAAGAATATTTTAAATAATTTCATAATAATTTTTTAATTTTTACCCGTTTAAATTATTTTAACCATCTAAACAGAAATTAAATTATTGTACATAAAATCTAATCTATATACTATTACAATATATTCTATTAATAATACTTTAAACTCCAATATTGTATTTATCCATTACAGTTCGTATAACAGTAATAAATAATTATAATATTAAATAACAATGTATTAACTTGAAATGCAACTACAATTTTGATAAAATCAAAAAATTTTCAAAAAATAAAAATAATTACAATAACTAACAACAGGCATTATTAAAAACGTTTTACGAAACGGTCCTAAAAACCATTGAAATTTTGACGCACACAGAAGGAAAAATCCGCACGCATGTATTACGCAATATTTGCCGTATATTATCAATGCCTTCAACGCGCTACACTTTGTAATTTTTGAACGAATGTCTGACTCTCTCGTTTCCTTAAAATTTATTTCCGCAAATTATTTATTTAATAAAATCAAATTAATTAAAGGAAACTATAATACTGAGCAGCTTAATTAATCTTTACTGTGAGAATTTATAATCACGTTCACACACTTCGGACAAATCAGAAGTGCAGCTTTAACAGCATAGGAAATAATAAACCTGGACAATTTTTCATTGTGAATTTGTTCCACAGATTTTTATTTAGAACGTGCAAAACAAGTTTTAAAAAATTAAAAATAACTTTGTTCGTCATCTTATTAGTCAACGTTAAAATGTTCAAATAGATGCTAATCTTTCTAATTAAACGCAAATATTCAGCAGGTTTACTATAGAATTGACCGATTCTAAACTGAAGAGTATTTCGGAAATGAGGTATTTTAATAATAAATAAACAAAATAAATATAATGAAAATAAAATATTTATTAAAATAATAATTCCTCCTATTTTGGCTTTCGGTCGTGGCACAATAAATAAAAATAAATAATATTTTCATTCACAATCCTCAACTACAATATCAAAATGATGGGCAATATTGTGTTCTTTTACTGGCTTACTATATAATTTCTAAATTTCTTTAATCGACAATCTACGAATTTCTTTTAGAATAGAAGTTACAAATTGAAGCTTCAAATTTTAATGTAAATTATAACAAAACATTTTTATTTGAATAGTCGGAGGTATTTTATAAAATAATTGCAGAGCTTGAACAAATTAGTGGTTTTGTTAAATGTGTCGGAATTGATCATGCGAAAATTAATTGTGCAAAATTTTAATCGTTTATTTAACGATAAACGATTAAAAATATAGTCATAAAACTGCAGACAATGCCTTTTTCTTAATAACAATGTATTCAAGATTAGAAAATAAAATTGACAATATTTTTTATATTATTTTTACCGACTAAGTATATCAAAAAAAGAGTCAAAAATATTTTTTTAATTTAATTTAAAAAAAATAGTTTCCAGGTTCCTTTCTGAACGGAAAGGAGCTCGAACATTTAATAATAATGAAATAATATGATGTAATATATTTTCTGGTTAATGTGGTTAACCGTGTCATAAAATTCATGGAAGGATAGTAATTATTCAGCGGAAAGACAATAATCGATTAAATTTAATGTCCTAAAAATAGTCGGACAATGCATTTTCCCCCAATGGTGAAATAATACTCACATTTATATATAATTCCGTGACTTTTTTGTTCTTAAATTTTTTGTTGTAGCCTTTTGCCCTATACTGTCAGAATTCGTTGTTCACTCCACGGAACCCAAATTTATGAGTAAAACTGTCACTCCTTTATGCCTGAACACTGATCCTGAATGCCTTTTAAGCTGTTTCTACAGCGAGGAATGAATGATCGCAATCATAGTGAGTATGTGGTGTGGAGATTAGAAGTTGTTGGAGGAAACAGATACTGCTGGACAATTGTTTTTTCCTGATGCCCTTGGAACTTGGAACATGTGAAGAGCTCTTATAAATAAATGATTTCTCTGTATAGGCAACGTGAACAAAAACAAGTCCCGAGTATATTCAATATCATAGCTCTTTCAAAGTCAATACTTAATTTTTAAGGATAATAAAATACTATATTCTTAATTTTTTGCTGCTACATGCAATGTTAAATTCATGTATTTCCATGATTCATGGGCTTTCCCTAGTGTGAAAACATGTACAGGTTTTTCAATTAAATACATTTTAATGCACACGACCTATAGAAAAGGTTTGTGTTATTCCGCAGGAGCAGAAATGTTTGTAGATAATTTGGAAAAAATCTACTGTTAACCTTCAGGTTAGCTTTATATACAATTTTTTTTAAATAAATTTATAGTATCTTGATAAAATTTAGTATTTATATAAAATTAGAAGAGAATGGCGTTATTAGAGACTTACCGTTGCCAGGATGTATGCCTGTATTTCTCCAGTGTGAGTGAATGAATGAGTTTCCCCCAACTCAGGTGTCTCGTAGTCTCCAGTGAGTTGGGTGATTGGCGATCGATAATTTTAGTATGTAATATAATATATAATATTATTAGGGAAAAACAACATAACGGATGCACGACATCCGAGGAGCGATTCTGCGGCTTAATAATCATAAAGTAAGGTGTGTAAAAATATTTTCCTCCGTATTCGGATTCGGATCCACGCATATACACGTGATGACATTCGAATGTCAAAAGTATTGATATTGATATCTGGAATAAGTATATATACTTGTAATGTATTCAGCCTGGTATTTATTTACTGTTAAATGAGTGCGGAAATTTTGTTGTTGCTACTATACTTCAAAAGTCGTAGTTCTTCTATAGCTGGATTTCCAGTTGTTTTTTCACGTTTACTGAAATTATTCTAATTGATGGAATCTGTTCTTTACCTTCCAGGCGAACACAGTAAATCATTCTTAGCACGTGCGGACATCGGATTGTTGGAGTTGCAGCATGGAAATCCGCTTTAGTGTTCAGTATGCCGTTAGATTAATAGTGTTTCTGGTGCTTACTTCATTTATGAACGCTAACACCAAAGGTAATAATTTCTTCAATAAATTATAGTATTCTACAATAGAATTATTCCATTTATATATTTGAATTTTAAGCTGAACATTTTGGAAACTTGGAACTCTTTATTTCTTTGTGTATTAATTAATTATTTTTTGTACCCAGAAAATAATGAGAAATCCACGCCGTCGAAAGCTCACCATTCGGAATCAAGTCTTGGGAACAACGGCGACAAAATGAATGGGTTATCAAAAGACTCTAGACAACACCAATTTGAGCCGAAAATACCTAAATTGGATTATAGTAGTCGAAATGTAAGCTTGGTCTTAGAGATGGCTTCACATTAAATTCCAATCAGTTTTAGTATGTTGTGCAGTCATGAGATATACTTGGAAGTATACCTATAACATCTACAATCATTAATTATTTCAGACGTACAAAGATGAGGAATGCAATAAAGGCCAGGATGAGATTGAATGTTCTGAAACTGGAGGAGAGTGTATAACCTGCAATTTAGACGAAGTTGTCAAAACCTGTGAATATGGAAAGAATGTTACTGTTACTTGTGGAGTTCCTGAAACCGTTGTTTGCAAAGTAAGTCCATCGATGGGTTTGAGATAAAAGCAGTAATTCTCTAGAAATGATTTTAGGGTTCTGAAATGTATGTAAATTTGGTTATTAAAATTTTACCCAAAAGGGAGAGAGATCTTTTACCAAAGACATCGTTTGCCAATATTGTTATCAAACCCCGCTCACGCAACAGATCTGCGGTGGATATGCAAGTTGTAGTGCTGCGCCTCGCAACTATTTTAAGTAAGTTTTTGAGTGTATAATATGAATAGTTTAGAAATTTTATATACAGTAGTTTTTACTGGCAAATTTGGGTTACTGATGACTACTTGAATCATTTTGCAGGGCTAATTGCACAGTACAACGAAATGTTTTATGTCTGGGAAATCGAAGCTTCACCAGGAATTTGCCATGTAATTGGAAGAATGGATACCGTTGGTCAACAGCGTTTATTTTGAGCGTTACTTTGGGTGGATTTGGAGCGGATCGGTTTTACCTTGGGAGGTGGCAAGAAGGAATTGGGAAATTATTCAGCTTTGGGGGGCTCGGTCTGTGGACAATAGTCGATATAATATTGATCGGAGTCCGATATTTGGGACCTGCTGATGGTTCATTGTTTGTAGATTAGGAAATACTATTTCGAAATATAGGTTAATTATTGCATGTTATCAGTCAGACTTAAACCTCAACAAACTTTTGTATTACACAGCAACTGATTTAAACATGTAGCTTACATGTATTTATTTAAAAATATTGTTATAAAATATTTGTCATTATTTGTAAAGAGTTGTTTATAAACTCCGTTGTTTTCAGTCTTGAGATTCACGTTTGTCATTTACGACAGACAACGAAAATATAGATTATTTTATTATTTTGTGCCAAATGTGTAAAGATTAAAACCTTTTTGAATGTATATATGTATACCGTTAATTGCAAATAAGTTGTGCTAGAAATTTTTAAGCATACAAGTATTCATAAAGATTCAGACTATTTCACACACTTGATTAGATGTTATTTACTATTTACACATAAAACTGGTTAGGAATGAAAATTTAAAATTATTTATTTAAGAGTGACTGGGTGCCCTTCCACTGTTGTTATTAGTCAGATTCGCATCAGTTGGCATTGGTGGTTTCTTGTTAAAAAATACTTGAAGAATCCTATGCAAAGTCTGATTTTGTGAGATTGGTACATCTGTTCGTCCAAAGGGATTGGGATGACGTAGATCCCTCGATTCCCTAATAATAGGATTAACTCGGTTTTGATGACTGACTCTATTGCGGTTTCGAGATGGTCGAATCCCAAGTCGGTTCATGAAAAACCCTTGAACCTGCTTCCCAACCTTGGTAAATACGGAAGGCGGTGTTTGCTTCTCTGGCGTGATTCTCTCCTTCCTGATGCTAAAAATTGACCTCATTGTCGTCTTATGAGAGTTTCGAAGAAGATTTGTTAACCTTTGAATTTCATCCGAGTTATTATCTACTGGGATAGAAGGCATGTCCCGCAAGTTTGTAATGACTTCCCCACTAGAGAGTTCTTGTATTGCTGCTTGTCCACCATCATTAACTTCAGCATCTTTATCATTATCTTCATTTTTTAGAGTTCCCCCAGAATCCTTTTTTGATTTTCTAATCCTACTTTCCCCTTTTTCAGCGTCCCTCTTGGTCCTCTGAACTGTTTCCTTCCAGCATCTTCCCAACAATGGGAAATGTCGGACTAACCACAAATATACTACGCTGGCTTCATTATCAACCTGGTGATGATGATCATCCTCAGCATTTTTTTGTATCCTTGAGGAGCTCTGCAATCTGGATGATATGAAGTTACTCAAAATCTCATTATTACCTTTGTTGGTAGTTCCGACTCCAACATCTGGTAAATCCTCGCTACTTTCATCTTCATTTTCATCTACTAGTAAATCAACTACATTATTTGTTGTTGGCTTAACCTCAACCTCGACCTCAGCTTCCTCTTCCTGAATTCTATCCACCCATTGACGTACTGCTACTTGTCGGTATTTAAGTATCTCCTGTTTAGTATGCAATTTTTGGGTCAAGTCTTGTTGAATTGACACTGAAGTGGGATGGTGAGACAACCATTCTATGCATTTTTCTAAGGCGTCTGTAGAATTACTCGTCGGGTATTTGAAAATGGCTGGACCTGCTGGTGATGAGATATTGTATATATCTGTATTTGCAATTTCTTGTTGGTTAGCTGACGCTGACAAGTCTTGTTTATGATTAACCCGATGCTCCAGCTCTACTACTTGCTTGTCAACTCTCGCAATTGATTTGCTGACTTTTGGTTTGGTGGACCTTGATTTTGGCAATGATAATGAAGATAATTCCTGGTGACATTCCTTGCTGGCATAAGTTACTTCATCAGCCTGCATCATTCACTATAATAGGAGAAATTATTTATTTTAAATGACAGTAATCATTCTTAAATCATTTTGATCACAAAATAAAATACACTATTTAATATTAAATATAAATTACTTCAAGAAACAAGATTGGACTGAAAATTTAACCGAAAATAGAACAGCAAACCAACGAGCCAAAATGTCATTTCCTTTCTTCCTTTCCTTTGTTATACTTTTTTCTCATCGCATCGTGGATGTCGTTTGGCAAATTATAGCAATTAAATAAATTAATAATTATGCTTATTTAATTGATAAAAATTAATTGATAATAAATAATTAATAGTGACATTAATGTGTTTTGTTTTTCTGTAAATAAAATAATATGTTCGTCTTTCTCTCTCTCTCACTTCTTCCTTTTTTGCACTCTGGCAGATTTTTGCACCAAGAAAAAGAATTTTAATTCTCAGAGCTCCTTGGAATGACTAAATAAAAGCGGGATTTTTCAAAAATAAGTCAAATTTGTGCGGATGTGTATGTTAGCGTTTAGTTTGGGTTGATGGTTACCAGGACAGGAGGAATTGATTATTTATAATTATCTCATTAGTCATATACTTACAGGTAGGTTCAAGAAGTACCTGTCGTGACCTTATTTTTATTTAAAAGGTCATATAATATTTCAAAGGAAGATCCTCGTATAGTTTTCCTACACTGGAAATGCAAGAATGGCGGATGTTCATGTGGAAATCGGGAATAAAGTTGAAGTAACAGGTAAAGGTGTCAGAGGTGTTGTCGCATTTGTGGGGACGACGGAATTTGCATCTGGGAAATGGGTGGGCGTGATTTTGGACGAACCGAAAGGGAAGAATAATGGGTCAGTCCAGGGTAAATCCTACTTTGAATGTGCGGAAAATCATGGAATGTTCATCCGACCGAATCAAATTAGCTTGTTGGATGCCGACGGGAGTAAGAAAACACCTGGGAAGTATGTTGATTTTATGGAATTTTTATGCCTTAATCTACATTTGCAATATTTTTTATTTGACATATTTTAATGATTTTTTAAAATTTGTAGGGGTGACAGCAGTCCGGGGTCAAGTATCGGGTCAGCTATTAGCACTCCAGATGTATCGAAACCGAAAATACCCGGTAGCAGGTATGTAGGGAATAATTGTATGTAGTTGTAATATGTTAAGGAAGATAATTGCATGAATATTGAATAAGTTATTTATTAATATCAAAAAGATTACGAATACAAAACTTCTCCACCCCTTCTCTTTCTAAAAGCCCACTGAAACCAATGAGCCAAGCTCAAAGGAGGAATCAGCTCACACGGTAAAATTTACATCGACTCAATTCATTGCGAAAGTGCGAGTGTTTTTTCTATTTACCAAGTTGGCTGGCAAATGTTATATACTTTTTTTTAACGTATTAATGATTTTGGAATGGAAGAGTATTTTACTTTGGTTGCAGTAGATATTTCATTAACTTAAAAATTTAATTTTTTGCACTTTCGCCTGTTTTTTGCTGTGTACAGAAAGCGTTTCAGACGTTCTATTTTTTTGCATTTAGAACACAATATGCCAAAATTTAGTTAATATTTGGCTTGGTCTCAGGTGGTATTGTAAACATCACACCCATATTATCATGATTTTGCTTGTTACTGTATGTATTGTTGTATAATTGCACGCTTTGTTTTGTTGTTAGTTATTTGCTAAATTATTTGTGCTTAACGTTAGTTGCTACTCACAAATTCCATCTCAGCGAATCATTCCCACAAAGAGTTGGAGTCAGGCGGATTTGTCTTCAAGTAAGGATAGTAAGTCTTCTTATCAAAGCTATCCCTCATTCCCTGCTATGGAATCCCCGGATGAACCTCTCACGACTACAACACCTGAAAATAATTACGTCGACACAAGGGAAGAGAAAAGAATTCAATCGAGTATCCTAACCACTGCAGTTGCAGGAGTTCCTCAAAGTACTTTACGATCCGAGAATATCAAGTCGAAAGAAACCCTTCAGTCAAAATCGACTGGTCGGGAAATCCGAGCTCCGTCGAAACCGCCAAGGAAGTCCATACCATCCTATGCCGCAAACTCAGTTTCCGGAAGTTTAGTGGAGCTTCCCACAACAGATCCTGTTGTGCAAGAACGTACCATTTCTAAATCTCCCTTTGCTCTTAGTGCCTCGACAACTTCAATTTTTAAAACCCCTTTGAAGTCGTTCTTGAGTAGAACACCTCGAGCTAAAACTCCGTCTCCTGGGGTTTTCTTGGCATCGTCCAATGAGTTTAAAGTGCCAGCAACACCTTCGCCGACACCATCGAAGTCCAATTTGTACTTGAAAAACTCTAAGCGTCGGCAATCATTGGGTGTTCCAACGAACACTCCAAAAGCATTTGCTGCTCCAATTCCTTCACCTTCACCGAAGTCTAATGTGCAGCAACGTAACGGGAAAGTAGTTGGGACTGATTCGAATTTTGTATCTCCTTATACCTCTTCTGGGAATTCAACTGCCATGTTATTATCATCCCCTCAAAGAGTTCCTCCAGTCAAACCGCCACGGACAAGCCTTCAGAAATATGATTCGAGTTCCTTCGCTAGAATGTCTCAGTCAGTGGAGATACCTACACAATGCGAACTTGGTAAGGAAGATTCGAATAAACTTGATGCCAAATGCAAGTCCAGACCTGATTCTATACAACAACCGGAAGTTTCGTCGAACAAATGTTCTCCTCGTAGAGCTTTTGCTTCTCGTAGATCCATCAGCATTGATGATGCTGATTATAACAGATCTAGTACCGCACTAGTTGCTTCTCCACATGCTTTCGGTGATGAAATGTCACCATTTAGAAATAATTATCTTAAACGCTTCATGCAAATACGACATGTCACGAGGAAGCCCTCAGCGAATTCGGAGCTTGTCGGGTGCGTTTTTCCAATATGTTCCACTGTCGGTCTTTTTTCCTTCATTCTCCACCAACAGACCTATAAATTATCTCAGTCGTGTTGTTTGTTGATATTGATGACTTGCAGCTCTTCTTGTGATTTTGTGATTTCTCATTTCCAGTCGCATATTTTCTACAGTAGTTTAGAAAAGTTTTCCTCATTTTGTAATGATCAGATATACTTTTAGTATTTAGATAAATTTTATAACTTTGTAGCGTAAAGATTAGTAGTAGACTAAAAAAATAGATACTAGAATAGAATTTTATTAGTATTATTATAGTAGTTGTAATGCGAAACATTTTTTAGAATAATAGTCCAAATAGCGTGATTAATGACAAACTTAGTCCATTAGTTAGTAATTATTTATCAATTTTTAAGTCACATTAGATTTAGATAGTCACGATAAAAACCCAATATTATAGCGATTCCTCTAGCAGAGTATCTTACATCCCTGAAAGCACAACAATAGTGGCTTAGAATTAAAACCGTATTATTTTATCAATTATTTTGCGCTGCAAATAATAAGCTTGCGAATTATTTGCTTTAATTGGAAACTCATTCGCGCTTCAATATTTTCACAGATTACCTGTTGCGGGAGCTCGTGGTGAGCCTAAGGATGTTGGAATTGGAAGGAAATCTTTACAATCAACTCCTTCCGGATCCAGATCGAGTTTGGCGGGAGGGAAAGGAGATATAAGCAATATGAGCAAACGACCCTCATTTGTTGTTGAGGTAAAGTATTACAAACTTTATTATTATTATCTACCAATAAATTATACTAAAATTGCGTGATTCTATGAATTTAAATACTTTATTTTGATGTGCAGCAAGAGGGATTCGTGAAAGATATTGTTCCTCAGTATACTCCTGGAACCCCTTCGAGCGTTTTAACCACACCTGTACTCACACCTGCAATGAGCAGCACGGAAGATAGGTTTAGCGCGTTGCAAGCCAACGAAACCCTTCGAAATGAAGTCAAAGATCTGACAGAGAAGCTCGAGGCTTTAAAAGGTTATTTAATATTTTACCTTGTTACGGTTATTATTTGAATAATAATTATGTGTGCAGTGCAAACTAAATGGAACATACAAATAAAATTCTTCTAAATTAATATTTACAGCAAAAAGGGAAAAGGAACAGGAAAAGCTCCGCGAAGCTGACCGTTTAAGAATTCAAGTTGAAGCTTTGACTGAATTCAAAGCAAAAGTATTAGAATCCCAGGCCGCTTTGCAGAAAGATTTACAAAAGGTATGTACATTTTTGTTTTTCGATATTATAGGTTTACTTTGTTTTTTATCAAATATTTGATATAATATCAAAATGTTGATTTTTTTAGGCAAAACAAGAAGCTCGCGAAGCAATCGAAGCAAAGGAGGTGCACGCAGATGAAATGTCAGACTTATCGGAGGCCGTTGAAATGGCTACACTGGATAAAGAAATGGCGGAAGAAAAAGCGGAAACATTGCAGCTGGAATTGGAGCAAGCTCAGGAAAAAATCGCAGAGTTACAAACTGAGCTAAATGCCTTGAATGATGAGTCGTCTGGTAAAATTAATCCTGAAACAGGAGAGGTCACCACGAAGTTAGTTAAACAGCTCCAGGATGATAACTCTAGGCTGAAGGATGCACTTGTTAAGTAAGTGACAACTGTGTAACATTGTTACATTTTAAATTATCCATTTGATAAATTACATTGTGCTAGATTCAATTTTCTTGTAGGCTTCGGGATGCATCAGCTCATGAAAAACATTTTCATCAAAAAACGCTGAAAGATGTTGAAGCTCACAAAACTGAAGTGGTGGAATTACAGCGTTGCAAAGAAAGATTAGAAACTCGTTGTGCGGACTTGGAAGCACAGATTACTGATTTGCACGAACTGGTATATGTCACTCTAATTTAAAATATTTTTAGTAGCACAACGTAGTTCATGTAATCATATACTAAGCTAATTTTTAATAGAATGACGCTGCTTTGGGAGCTGAAGAAATGGTCGAGCAGCTGACCGAGAAAAATTTAAATCTGGAAGAGAAGGTTGCACAATTAACGGAAGCTGTTCAAGATTTGGAAGCCTTACAAGATATTAATGAACAACTACAGGAATCATCAAAGGAACTCGAAATGGAGCTTCGAGATGACTTACAACAATCCCAAGCCATTAATAAAAGCGTATGTTTCCTCTGGGGTTGATCATTATAAAAATTGTAGACTACATAAGTACTACTTTTATTGTTGTGAAATTGTTGTAGAGTATTTACAGTAGAATCATTTATTTTGACATGATACCTATTTTGTCATGTAATTTCCTTGTAGATTTTAAGAGAGAAAGATGCTATTACGGAGACTTTGGCAGATCGTGAGGCTACCATCTTGAAATTCCGGGAAGTAGTGCAGCAACTTCGAGATGATAATGTACTGTTACGTAGAACCCTTGATGACGAATCTTCTAAAAGTATTCCTGGACTTGCGGAACATTTGGCGTTTAAGGTATTTGATACTTTTTTTTACTAATTTCATGAAGCTTATTGATGCATATGTGTCTTTCAATATGTTATGTAATATATGTTTAAAATGTTTGTAGTAATTAATAAGCATTTTCTGAACAAACTTTAGGAAGTTTTTACTGAGACCAAGGCACAAACTACAGCTATCGATTTGGAAATACGGCGCCTGGAAGCACAAGAAGCATCGCAACATGTTAGATATTTAAGTGCTTTTATGCCAGAGGGATTCATGAAACGTGGAGGTTCGGAAGTTTTTTGTGTATAACCGCTTGTTTGACGTTATCAGGGTGAAAGTAGTTATTGGTATAATATGGGTTTATCTGTTTGTAGGAGACAACGAAGCGCTGCTAGTTTTACTTCTTGTACCTAGGCTCGTTTTCAAAGTCGAGTTATTGTTGACGCAAGTTCGAGAGAAATTAATTCCTTCGAATCTTGCTGATGGAGTTCCTTCCGGTGAAGCTGTTGCTTCTTCCCCGGATGTTGAGCGCTATGCCTTTTCCTCACAATTGTGCTTTTTGCTATATTCACTTCTCAGTGAACTTCATCGCTGGGTTTCCGCCTTGAATACGTGTTCAGCTGACAATTTCCTAAAAATCGGCATTTTACACCCAGAACTTGCCGTTCAGGAAAAAGCTGTCGACTTTTACTTGGAGCTTCTTAGAAAAAGTCAGGTATGTGTAATCATTTGAACTAAAAGTTATAATTTAATTCATTTGTATAAAAACTACAGTGATACACCGAGTGGTAACAAATTGTAGTTGTCTAAATATTGGAAAGAATGCTAATTTATTTTTTGATTGTTTTCAGTTGGACGAAAATATCCCATTGGAAGGCTTAGAAAAGTGTATAGTTTCTTTCCAAAATTTCTACAGTGTGCATTTATGTGACGAACAAGTAGATCCTTCAACTCTTATCGGAGATCTTTGCCTTGCCTCCGCAGCAGCTAGTGACTGTATTATTGTTGATGTCAACCGCCTTGTTTATATGCTACGTGTAAGAACATCTCTAATTATTTACTGGTTTTACTACCACTCTGTGTTGCTAATGATGGTTTAACACTTTTAATTGTGTTTTAATTTTAACGGTTACATTTAATTTTAATATTTGCGATTTTTGTTGTCCTTTTATAGAAGAGTGAGAAAGAATCCAACGTGGCAGTACTACTTCAAGATGTT
This sequence comes from Lipothrix lubbocki, assembly GCA_034696945.1. NCBI lineage: Eukaryota > Metazoa > Arthropoda > Collembola > Symphypleona > Sminthuridae > Lipothrix > Lipothrix lubbocki. The sequence goes on along the minus strand of JAQGAK010001802.1, from coordinate 6,583 downwards.
AAAACTATTGGAGAGTCGGTTAGGCAGCTCGCAAAACGAACTCGGAGATATCTTCCTGATGCTCCTAAACAACCTCCAGTGTCGAATAAACTTCAGTCTCAGCTTCTAAATGATTGTGTAACTCTTGCTAAGGTTGTAAAGATATTGCAAGAGGCCTGCAAACAAGCTGTTCGACATTCGGGTTCCCTTACAGGTAAGTCCCGTAGATGAAATACTTCACTTCCAAACTATGCTGTGAATATAGCTTTTAAACCATGATTCTTTCTCTGTATTTCAGGATCGGAAGGTATTTCGAGCAGCAAGTTGGAAGAATTTCTACAATCTTCCATGGAAAAATGTGATAGTCGGGCTGAGGGAACTGGTGGCATAAAGGAAGTAGTGAAAGAGTGGTTGACTGCTTCCTTAATGACTATGACCGACCTAGCACAAGTTGTGAATGAAGCACCTGTGATGCCAAAAGAAAGGGTAAGTTGTTATTACTAGATTATACATTTGAAGAACTATTAATCGAATGATAGTCCGATTCAAACGTAAGAATAATGAATGTTAGTGAGTGTAAGTATATGTACCTGAAAATGGTTGATACCATAAATAAAACAAAACCGAAATTTGTTTTCAGCCCCCAACTCCATTAAGTATCCGTTCGCAAGCTGTCAAGGCGGAATTGGATCAAACACGAAATTTAAAGATTCAACTTGAGGACAAAGAAGCTTCAATCAAGGTATACTCACCCGAAGGAAATTAAATACATGTTGTCCTCTTTTACATATTTCCATTAATTATAATTATACGTGCTGTGTTCTCAGGAACTAAGAAAAGCATTGCGGGGAAAGCAAGAAGAATTAAGCGAGGCATCTATAAGAAAGGAACTTGCAGAGAAAAAGTTATCGAATGTTACTAAGGACCATGAAATGTCCATTGAGAAATTAACGGTAAGTTCACGTAATATGCTGATTGAAATACAATGTCTGAAATTTTTCTATTATACAAATAAAATGGTTATAAAGTCTGAGGCCATTAACATCGACCTATTAAATTATGCTTAAATGTACTAATGAAACTTAAACTATTACAGCGTAAGCTAGAGGACGTCACTTCCATGCTAGACAGAAAAACTCGCGAATTCGAAGCAACACTGGAACATTTCCAGACTGATATTGAGTCCTTGGAAATGGAGAAGGGAGAACTACGTGACAAACTCATGTCTGCTACTAAAAGAACTCTTCTGGATGGACTCGTCAAGTCGGCAGGTAACATTCATACATCTGTATGCTTGTTATTATTATCTAATCTCTAGAGTAAGTACATATAACGTTTCTAAATTATTAAAATCACAGCCACAACACCTCTTCAGTCACCTGGTCATGCTCCCCCGGCCAGTTCACCTGGGCAGACTATTGTATCTTCAGCAACTTCTGGTCCAGCATCTTCAGGACTGATAGAGTACACCCGATATTTGCAAAGGCAGAACTGGAAACTCAAGTCCGAGAAAACGGCTACAACACTTAAGAAATTGCCACCTTTAAAAGTACGAAGAACAGTCATCTACATTTAAGTTATTCCGTTTGAATATTGATAGTAAATGTTCAAAGCCAGTTAATGTAACAATATTGCTTGTTAATTTTTAGGATAATACTAAAGACACCGAAAGTCTTAAAGCTCTTGATAAAGAATTTTGGATCCTGAAGAGGGTATATTATATTTATTAACGTATATGTTTGATCTTAGTAAATTCATTGATTTCGAAATTGTAATAATAATTCTCTCGTTCTCTAGGAATGGATAGCAATCTTGGGAGAATGTGTGAAGCTTAACTTTGACTCAGCAATAAGTAAAACCAGGAGAGAATATTACTTAGGATTGAACGAATTAAAGAAAAAGCAGCTAATTGAAAAGATGGCAGTTTTAAAGGAGAAAATCAATTTGGAACTTGCTGAACGCAAGTCAGATTGTGTTATCAAAGCGGATTTCACCTCCTTTTCTAAAGATTCTTCCGCCAAGGTATGCCTCAACTACCACAGACAATACATTTTTCCAATTTATTCATTCAAATTCGTATATTTTGGATGTTTCTTTTACGATTGGTTTATATAATTAGGAAAATAAGGACACCATCCAAGTCGCATCGCTGAAGTTTCCCGGTTGGGAGAAGAGCCAAGAACCGCCAAAACGTATTGTCCTTAGTGAGGAACAAATCCAGAACCTACATCGAATTCTAACACCTTTTAATTAACAGTTTCATTTTAATACTATACTATTATTCTATTCTAGCGTCATTTTTTTAAAAACTTTTTTCAATGCAAACGAATGAGGAAAATTCTGTATCTGTGCTATTTATTTATAGGGGAAACGGATAGTGAATATGAGAGTTCTTGAGAATGTTACATATAAGAAATCTTCATTTAAGTATACAACTTTACATACACACGGTGTAGTAAGCTTTATAGTTTTGGGAACACGCCTTTATTCAATCGTTCATATTCGCAATTTTTAATGAAATCCTATTACGAATTTACAATTATTGTGAAATATTAAAAGCTTCGAATAATTAACAACGGTGAAACGGGCTAAGAACAAACATCTTTCTTTTTGGTCATTGAAGCGCTAACATTATAAAGGTTGATTTATTATTATTATATAGTTAGGCAACCTTGCAATCAGAGGATCGTTTCTACCTTCTTTAATAATTATTAATTAAGCTGTACGAATTCTTGGAATTCCAGTTCCCACAAATTGTGGGAGATATAAAAATTGACTCTAAAATTACCTAATTCTATCTCCGCATACGTTTCGTATCCATACTCCATAAATTCCATTTTGCGTATTCGCACATGTCACATGCATAAAACCATTTTGCGGACTGATCGACATACTTAATAAGTCGTTTCCGGAACAGGGATTGTTATTGTGGTTATCAGCTTACAGCATTTTAGACTAAATTAAAAAAATCACTTATCATGGAAGTAACACAAGTAATGGAATCTACGAAGACTGTTTCGCCGACTGCTGTGAAGGTCACCAAAGTACGAACAGAAGATGTTATAATTTCTGGAGTGGACTCTGAAATTGACTTTCATGGTCTCAAAATCTCCCCTGATGTTGTAAAAGGTCTGAATTCATGTGGATTTAGGAAACCCTCGCCGATTGAGCTACAGGCCATTCCGCTGGGAAAAGCCGGTCACGGTAAGTTTACTATGAATGACGTAGTTATGACGTAGTTATGACGCTTAGTTATATTTTTTAATTTGGAACATCTTAATAAATTATAGTTTCCAGCATAATCGTTATCCTTTCATGATGTCAAGCGTAATGTTTTTACCGCGTGGAACCAAAATTGTGGATTAACAGCATTTTTTATGTTTTTAATTTTTCTTGCAGATCTACTCATTCAAGCTAAATCTGGAACCGGAAAAACATGTGTTTTCACCGTGGTATCTTTGGAGATGGTAGACGTGTCCTCGAAACATATTCAAGTGGTCGTCATAAACCCAGCTAGGGAAATCGCCATTCAGAGCGCTTATGTAATGAAGGAAATCGGGAGTTGCATGGATGGTAGTTACAGATTAAAAAAAAACGCAATTATTTTAAACAAAACAGTTCTTGAGTGTTGTATGTAATTGATTTAAGTTTATGTCAAACAGGTTTACTTGTGCACACCTTTATCGGTGGTATGCCTCTCAGCGAGAATATTCGTAATGCGGGTGAATGTCACATAGCTGTGGGTACTCCTGGTCGACTTGTCCAACTCTTGCGAGAAGATTATATGGATGTTTCCAAAGCATCGCTTCTGATTCTTGATGAGGCTGACAAGTTAACGGATGCATCGTTTTTTGAAGACATACAAATCATTGCTGAGAAAATGAGGGAACAAAAGCAAGTGTTGGCAGTGAGTGCCACGTATCCTTCTGGTTTGGACAGCTTTATTGTCAAGTTCATGAAAAACCCCCAGAAGGTTCGGCTAGATTTGGAAAAACCAGCACTGATTGGCGTCAGTCAAGTTTTGTTTGATGTGCAGAAAGTGGTGGAGGACTCCCGACGCTTTACGAGGGATGAAGAAGTTGCAATCAAATACAAATGCTTGCTGAAAATCCTTAAACATATTCAGTTCACTCAAGTCATGATATTCTGTCAGTATCAGATGAGGTATATTACAGTTTGAGCCAGACTAAAAATTCTGATTTATTTTATTAGTTCTACTATACTTCGTTTAAATGGGTAGAGTGTCTCTGAATGTATGTACCTATGTTGTTTATTTTTAAGGGCAAATCAAATTTATGAAGATCTTTGTAAAGAAGACATGGATGCTAAACTCCTCTCAGGAAGAATGACGCAAAAGGATCGGACTGCTTCTTACAATTGTCTACGATGGGGCACTAAAAAAATTATCGTCTGCACGGACTTATGCTCTCGAGGACTGGACAGTGAATCTTTAGATTTGGTGATCAACTTTGAATTGCCGCATGACCTTGCAACATATCAACATCGGGTTGGCAGGGCAGGACGCTTTGGTTCTTATGGGATGACCATAAACCTTATTGCTCAAAAATATGATCTGGAGAAACTGAAGAATTTTCAAAGTGAGCTCAAGGTAGATCTTCTTGTAATTGACAGCATGGAGACACTGAAGGGTTTGGGAATAGAAAAGGAAAGGTTGAAAGAACTGCGGCGTTTAAATCCTACAACACCAAAAACTACTCTATCCGGAATTACTTCGGAGTATCTCAAATTCTGTCTCTTCGGATCGAAGGAAGAAAAAGAAGCCACTGAAATTGAACGCTTGACACACTACATGCCGAGTAATAGGAACAATCCTAATGAGTTGGAACAACTGGTCCAAAAGAAACTTGATTTGGTTGATGACTTGATTAAAGCTAAAACCAGCTCTGAAAGCGACTCGGACAGTTCAGACTAATTTTTAAATTAATGCCATATTGAAAATGTGGAAATTAAATAGATTCTGATAAGATTTTTTTTTGTATTCAATGTATTTATATTGAATAAACTATAACACTTATTAGAATTAAATAACATATCAGTCTGCACACAGAAACAATAAAAGTTTTAATTGTTAAAAATAATTTCAGCAAACACACACACTCCACAAAACGCTCCTTAAAAGATTAATTAGATCTAGGAAACTTCCCCCCACGACCTCCTCCACCTCTTCCGCCCCGACCACCACCACGATCTCCTCCGCCGCCGCCACCGGAGGAGCCAAGACCAGGTCGCCCTGTGAGTCCTCCTTTATTTAAATACACAAACAAATTATAATGCTGGATCACTGTGTAGCAAGTAGACATTACGTAGCTACGTAGTATAATTCCTGATGTTACAAGAAAAATAATTTACCTCGGCCACCTCGACCTCTGTTTCCGCCTCTACCTCCTCTAAATCCTTGTCCCCTTCCCCTACCACCACCTCCAGTATTAGAAGTCTGTTCCTCCTTAACTAAATCAATGACTTCGTCAGGAATACGTAAGTATTTAATGTTAGTTCCTCTAATATAACATTCCGGCATCCTCCAGAACTTGTCTCCATCCTGTAAAATCATCATTTAATAAAATCCTAAAATCGCCTTAACAGCAATTAAGTAAACATTATAACATAAATAATTATCCTCTAAAAATTACCCTGGAAGTACAAATCACATCACGTAAGCAAATATTCATCCATCCATCACAGGCTTGCAAGTGACCGTTGTAAGTCTCTCCGTTCTTCAGCTCCACCAACTATAAAATTTCCAGAAATCAAACTTCATCATACCAAAAACATAAATCCATCTCTACCCAAAGCGCAATCCCCATCCTTTTAAACTTAACAACCAAAAAATCAATTTTATAGTGACTTTCAAATAAGTAACTGCGAAGATTTGTTAATAATTGTATAAGTATTTTTATTACAGATATGTGATAAAAGACTCACCATCGGCATATACTGAGCCGCCCTTAATAGCGAAAGTGGGAGCTGAAACCATCAAAAATGTGATCACATTAACAACATACAATTAAAACACACAATCCAACCGCTAATAGGTATAATATTTTTATACTTAAAAGTACTTCATTCGCATTCCCACACTCTGTAATATTCTCAATAAAATAATTATGCAAAACATTTCGGGTTAACACCTAAAATATACCCAAATATTCAACAAAAAAACAAACAAACACCAAACATACTTACATATTACAATCACATATAAATAAATCAGTCACATATATCAACAAACTTGAAAAATAAAAACAGAGCTTTGAGTTACATCGACGCAATAATAACAAATATAGAAATTAGAAATTTAGTAAATTAGCTCATTATCCTTTTTAAAATTTTTACAATAATTAACAACATTCAAAATCAATACAAGTACAAAATAAACAGACAAAAAATACAAAATAAATAAAAATATCAAATAAATAAAAATACAAAATAAACACACAATAAATACAAATACAAAATAAGCACTCAATAAATACAAAATAAAACACAATAAATACAAAATAAAACACAATAAATACAAATACAAAATAAATACAAATACAAAATAAATACAAATACAAAATAAATACAAATACAAAATAAATAC
>JAQGAK010001801.1:0-26510 GCA_034696945.1 Lipothrix lubbocki | reverse complement strand
CAAGTAGTTTTTTTACAATCTTGGATTCCCCAGCAGCCTTTTGAAAGACCTTCAGGACCCCCATTTAAATACATGGATTTATTTGAAAAATCTATTTTTTCCACAGAAGGGTCTTTTTAGGTGCAAACTATTAGTTTTTGACATTTGTAGGGTTCTATAAAAATTTTGAGTTCAAAGCTTACTGCATAGCGCTGAAGTTACTGATAGTAATTACACAAATATATAAAAACAATCACATTTCTAACAGACCTATTACGGCTCAATTTAAAATTTTGAGAATAATATTTTAATCAATAGTTTTTCCACTTTTTGACAGCTTTTGATAAGGTTTGGCTTTTGCTCTGTTCACACTCAATTCCCTCTTGATGTGGTTTTTCTTCCTATATTCCCACTAAAACTTATAGTGAGAACATTTCCACAAATCTTAAGTGCCACGAGAAACTTAATACAGTTTACGATTTGGAAAAAATAACGTAATAATATATAATCGTTTAATATATAATGTTTATTTTCTACTACAGATATCATCTCTGGACAAATTGTTTATACTCTTTATTTTACGTCGGACAATTTGAAAAGGGAATTTTACATCCAGTGGAAACACTTTATACCGAGACCCCATAAAGCGGCAAAATTTGACCGTTATAAAGAAGTGCTCTTATATAAGAGTCCACATTACGTGTAAATTTAATTCACTGCGGCCGTTATAGGGAGTCTGCCCTGATAAGGAAGACCGTTATAGCGAGTCTCTACTGTAATTATTATTAAGGTTATGCGATCTAATACAAAGGGAGAAATAAAGTCATACGCCATACCATGACGGTAATATTATGGTGCTTCAGACTTACTTCCTTGGACAAGGTCTGCAAGTTACAGTTTTTTTGGAAAAAAACAAAATGTCGTCCAAATTTTTAAATTTCTTGCCAAAAACGGGTCAAAATTTTGAAAATGGTAAATTTGGTCCAAATTCCGTTCTTACGGTTTAAGGACCTTTCGATTGACGAATAAGGGGTCTTTTCTACGATCACAATTACGGATTTTGGACAAACACATGTTTTTTATAGATTTGATAGAAATAACTGCAATATTTAAATTCAAATTTTTTAAAACTTTTCTTTAATTAGGAAAATATTTACAAATTTCGATTCAGCTAAAAATTTCTGCAAACCTTAGTTCTAAATTTGCCCGCCCATATTGGACAATTTACAAAGGTGCCACAGTGGTGCAGATTGGAATATCAACAATTTAAAGAATACAAGCCGGCGGTTTTTTGGGCTTACTATTTATTTTTAAATAATCCAGCATTTCGTTAATCTGATTCTTGATTTTCAGTTAAGTAAATAAATCATTTCCAAATTTTCATTATTGTATTGATTACAATCAAAATTATTAGGCAAACACAAAATCCTGTAAGACTTTCCGCCTGGTACAATTTTCATGTGTAAGGAGAGAGACAGTCTCTGTGCCGCCGGGAACTTGAATTTGGTTAAATATTTTTCAACTTTCCGGTACTTTCAATGCTTATTCAGTATAATTATATAGGCGTACACATTTCTAATTCCTTTTTTTACAAATGATATTTGTAATTTTGAACAAGCAAACATCGTTTACATCGTGGCGATTTGTTTACTGCTGTAATAAGGTACAGAACTACAAAAGCGTGTAGCTGATTTGAATGGAGTAAAACACCCTTTGATGGTATTTATCGGCTTTCAGATTCCTTAAAAAATGTAAGAAAAATCGTTACGGAAATTACGGGATTTTTAATTTCAAACCAGCGGATTTAATCGACATCATAGAGGTATTTATAGCATTGGTATTTGTGACAATTGGATTTTAAAGCAAAACGTCTGTATAACTGAATAATTTTGAAGCTTTTTTTGCACAGCTTTACAAAATATTGAGTTTTATTTATTATATATAACATTTTATATAAATTGTTGGTTTTTTATATTTTACGCTATCATCAATACATACCGTCCTATCTGTTAGGAGTTTAAACCGAAACGGAAGGTTTGGTGAGAAAATTTGAACCAAAAGAAATTAGCTGAAATAGGCCCAATTGACCCATTGCCTACCCAAATATGTATGGGTTTCCGTTTGAACCCATGAGATTATCGATCGGTTAGGTAAAACTTACAATTCGATTATTGAATTAGAAGTTCGGTTAAGCTAAAATGGTGACCGATTTTGATTTTTATGCAAAAACCTGGAAGAAATTTAAACGCATTAGATATGTATAACATATATGGAAAAAATTTTGTTCTGCAATTGTAATTTTTTAAAATTACAATATAGTCGAATAAAATAATTATCAATTGTTGCGTCAATGGGAGTCAATTGCTGAATATTTAACTATAGGAAATCAAATGAAAACCAAGCCAAAAATAAATAATTAGTATAAATATATCATTAATATAACATTGTTTTAGATTTAACGGGAGCAAATTTGAAGGGCTCGACGAATACGCCAAACGTACGAATGCCTCGAAATTACTTGTAAACTTTTGATTCAAGAATTTAAAAAAAAAGATTATTTTACACATTTTGCTTTTATAAGGTTTTTTCGGTTTACATAATTATTCCTCATTATCTGTCTTACGGTTCAATTTCTTTTTCAGTCAACTTTTGACAGTTTTTAAATGTATTTACAACAATTATCCGATTTTTCAAAATCTTCAAAAAGATATTTTATGATTTCCTCAAATGTAAATTTAAATGAGCATTAACACTTCGTAAATTATTGTTATTTCGATCATGACCAAAATCAATGTTATTCAACTGTAAATAATGAATATTTCGTGCTTTGAAACATTGCTGACGTAATCTTTTTGTTTTTTCCCAACTGCAACTTGTTGCATTTCTGCTTTGTAATTTTTATCATTTTAATGGTTTCAGCATTATATTTAACGGCGTTTGTAATATTAGCTTTTGGTAAATATTGTTTTTCATTTGAGACCACAAATTTATGTTTGCTGCTAACAAATCGCATATAATCTGCAGACATATGAATTCCTTTAAATACAAAATAATATAAACTGATTTTATTGTAATTCAAAAAATTCAATGATCTGTACAAGTGCTTGTAAAAAGCTTTTGTTATTACTATAAGGTTAAGTTAAAGACTAAAAGTTCATTTTAAATAAACTTCATTGCACCAAGGTAATTCATTTGGTAATAAGCTGTTACTTCTATATAATTGTTGTATACATGTTCTTTTTTGGATTTATTTATATATTTTAGGATGTTTAATCCTACGAAATCATTCCGAATCTTAAACAATGTTGCACGTTTCTCTGAGTTTCCTCAAAAAATTAAATTGATGAAAATCATCATCGCCAAATACAATAAAAATATTAAAGTTTAGAAAATATATTTGAGATGGATTTCGATCATGATCTTTCCCCGTAAATTTGATGTAGTTACCATATGCTGCGATTTTAATTTGTTTAATATTCATATTATTTTTAATTTCTTTATAAAAACCTTTAAAACATTTTTGAAAAACTTCAAATTTGACTTTTGAATTTGACATCGAATTATTAACTCTCCTTGTGTAGGCAATGGCCGACTTGAAACACGCGGTATTGAATGCCATTTATCATGTTTTGAAGAAGGAGTGGGAGGCTCAAACCGGAGGTATTCATCGATTTTCATATATTTGAATTTATTATTTTGTTTTCTACATTTAATTTATCATTTGTATTTATTATTTTATTTGTTCTTTAATTTATTATGTTCCCTCGTCATTTCCCTTCCATTAGGGTACAGCATACAATGAGGGGAACGGCCATAGAAGGAACAAACCCAAATGCTACGATGTCAAAATGCAGGCCAACAATATTTGGAGTAGGAATAAAGGTTAACTTCTTTGGATCTTATATATTATTTATTATATGCAGTACAAAAACAATAATGACGGCCAAGGAGACTTCCTAATTTAATAACATTTAAATGATCCTCCTTTCAGTTCCTCATAAGAAAACTTGATAATTGCATTGTTGAATTAAACCTTACAAAAACAATTTTGTTGATTTGAATTCAAGCGGAAAACCTTGCCTATATTGTACGTATAAGCTTATTTAATTTAATTCCAATTTAACCAAATTTGTGTAGGAGCAATGCAATCAAGTCATTCTGTTGCATGGTTTTTAATATTATTCTAAAATTGAGTTATTGGAACCGTTCGAAATAAATTCGAACAAATATCTTGAACAAATAATGCGCGGAATTTACGTTGCACGCAAGGTCTGCGCTTGTATTTGTACTGTAATAACGACTTTAACAATTGATTTTTCTATTACAAAAATATTGAAATTCGAAATTTTGCGGTTAATTTCTAGCAAACGTCAATATGCTACGAGTTCATTTTTTGTCCTATAGTGTTGTCAAAATTTGTTATTGTTTTTACAAGTTTAACCTTTTTTGGAAAAAATGAGGCGATTCTAAAAATTCCTTTAACATTTGGTAAATAATTAATTTCCAGTGTTTTGAGCGTTCCCGCACTGCTGAGTCATTGGTATAAGATTCCAGCGAAGGAAGAAGTTGGTGCCTTGAGATTCTTTGCCAAAATCAACGGTTCTAATCCAAAACAATAAATTTGACGGAAGGCGTCTTCTAAAAGATCTTTCAAATGGAATAAATGGAACTGGTGTTATTCACCACGTCAGCAAAAAGGCGTTAGAAAATTATTTAATTGTTTACGGATCAAATTTTTAAATTCAACCCTATTCAAATTTTAAGCTTAAAAGCTTAAAAAATTTATCGCCTTTACTACATACGTAATCATCATAATGAATTTTGTGCACACAAATCGGGTGGAAATCTATCTTTAGTTATCTTTTGTACTGACTTGATAAATTTACAAATAATTGAATTTTGCTTGCAACATTTGTACAAAATGTTTGTGCATTTTTCATAAAATTAGCAACCTATTTGGAAACACTATTTTTTAGGTTAAAATGTACTGAATCAAAATTGGTAATAAAACACTATAGGTAAGTTTTTTCTTGACTCTTACAACATTATGTGGGATGCTGGGTCTGTAAATTTGTGGAATTCATGGAATATTTGAAAAACGATGTGATGTGTAAAATAGGAAATATTTATGCTTACCAACAACGCTTGATAACTAAATAATACTTTGGTTGTGTGGAAAAAATATTCTATTCAAAATTGCTGCTTACCTTTGGCCGGACAATTTTAAAAACATGATAACAAAATAGCTTATTCAATACATAAAATATGTTGTCAAATTTTTACAGGCACAATGAGTAGGTTGCCAAATTAGCGACTGTAAGCAAAATGTCGTAACAAATTAAAATGACTTGGTGGAGCCAACAATCCTTTATGTACAAGATATTGTCAAAATATAATTTAATTTCTGTAGCAATTTCTGTGAATTCAAAATTCACAATTTCACGGTACTATTTGATGAAAACAGAAAAGTTCAATTCAACGCCTCAAAGTTAACGACGTTAAATCTAGTAGAGTAAGCAATTGGACCCGTTACTTTTACACAGCGTACCTTAAACACGAACTTTAAAAAATCTGAAGATGTAACGAACGGGTAGTAAATCTCTTTTGTATAAAATGATTGAATGTTACCTGAAGTTTGAAATTTATATATAAATATATTTTGTAATATGATTGTGCAAAGTGGGCTATATCCGTGTGCATCTAAATGCAAGATACAACAACAATTATTATTTTTATTATATGTACAAATTTTATAACAATTTACTGTATATACATTTTTAATAAATTGTCACTGCATTTTTTTAGGATATAGTCAAAAAGCTATTTACAATGTGAAAAAGTTTAAAGTTGAGCCATCAATTTAAATTGATTAACCTATTTTCAAGATATTTGGCGAGTTCTAAAACTTGAGATTTCTACAGATTTTTAGGAGGCAAAATCTGACTGACCGGAATTTAATAACGGCAAATCTGGATTAGTCCCCGGTCTGCTTAAACACGGAGAGTTTAACAACAGTAATAAATTAATAATGATTTATAAATTCGTTAGAAATTATTTAAATTTTCTAAAAAATAGTTAAATAACAAAAATAAATTTAAATTATTGAAATTACAAAAAGAAACTTTAAATTCATAAAGAATTATTAAAATAATTTAAGAAAATACTCTCAATTCCCTAGATAATTCCCCAACAGACTTCTTACGAGTGTAGGAATTTCACCTAATTTTACCCATCGCCTTATACATATTTTGCTATTATATTCATTCTATTATATACATTCTAAATTCATAATTATTTTTCAGTCAGCCTTTTTCCATATTGCGACATTAAAAGCGAATTATTATTATAATTTGAGGAATTGTCAAGTTTTCGGCAGGTCCTGGAAAATCTTGATTTTCACCATCCCAACAGGACAAAAATAAAAAAATTCAGGGCTCCCATTTTTGTAGAAGTTATTTAGTACAGTGGAGACTTTTTATAACGGCGCCGTTTAAAGCTGCAAAACTTGACCGTTATAAAGAAGTGCTTTTAAAGGAGTCAAAATTACGTATAGATTTAGTTCTGGGGCAAAAAAATTGCGGCCGTTATGCCGTTATAGAGAGCCTTCCCTTATAAAGAGGACCGTTATAGGGAGTATTCACCGTATTTGCACCAAAATCATAATATTTGAAAAATTTAAAAAATAAAGTTCATCCATGATCAATAATCTGATGAACGGTTTAGACGGTCTAGTCTTTAACGGTCTTTTCCACACATTTATTTCAGTCCACAGACCATAGATGATACATCTGGTGTTTAGCAAGAGCATCTGCTTAAATGTGTTATACATGGTTATTTTATACATGTTTATAATAGTTTAGTCGTTCGAAAATAAGTGAGTTCAATTGTACAGCAAGCAACAACAAACTGTTGCCATCACTTAACGATCTGCATTAGTCCAAAATCTACATTTGGATTTTTAGAAATAAGTTAACCATTTTACTTATGGGTTTAAAATATGTATTTTTAGTCCCGTGAATTCAACTAGCATATGAAAAATGTTCCTCATTTTCCACCTGAAATTGTTTTAAAATTTGAATATATCGACTAAAATGAATTTATTAGAATCCACCCTATTTATTTTGTGCCAATTTTGTTGCGTTTAAAGCAATTTCCTATAGCTCCAAACATGCTCTACGAACAAAGAAATTGAGGGAAATACAAAATTTTGGAAATCAGAAAAACTTCAAAAAAATCTTTACGCAATATTTTGCTTTGTACTTCAAAACGGGAAGTAATACAGGTCATTCGCAAAACTAACCAGGAATGTTGTATCCGTTTTTAAGTAATAATAAAAGCAATTTCTGAAATACATGGAATTGTAATTATTTCAAATTCAAAAGATATATAATTTGGACAATATTTCCAAAAAATTACGTTACGGTAGGAAATATTTAGGATTTACTTTGATGCAGAACTGGTGACGAGTACTTTTAAAGATATAGGCTATACTTTTATCACCTTTTTTTAAAAAATTTTTTGCACTAATTCCGTTCTTTACAGATATCTTCGAATATCGTTTACAGTATTTTGTACACTAATTTTGGCGCATCTTTCACCAAATTAGGCACTTTGAAAAGATTTTGAGGTTAAAAAATGTACCAAATCAAAATTAATAATAAAACCAGTTTTTCTTCGTGCTTATACATCATTATGAAGCATGCTGTTTCTGCAAATTTGTACAATTGGGTAATTGAATTTTAATTGATTTGAAAAGGGGTCCATTGTGTTGGAGAACTTTCAAGCTTTTCTAAGTAATTAATACTGGTTGTGCTGAAAAAATATAGCTTTTTAAAATTTTCGCTCACCTTTGGCAGGTCAATATTTTGATAAAAAGGCCACGTTATGCATAAATTGCGAATAAGTAAAACCAAGTTCATTTTTTGTTTTCACAAGATTTAATAAATTTGAAATAAAGCTTATCACGACCGGAATTCAATAATACATAGGTATCTGCACGCTGCTCTAATATCTGCACTCTTCCCCACACTTGCACTGCTTACGCAGCGTTCGTGTGCAAAAGCAGCTGCAGTCTTTCCTCAAGATTCATCATCTAAGTAAAGTGCTGACTCTGTGTTTTCGTCATCATGCCACTAGCATATAAGCAAATTCAACACTATTCTTTCCTTGTAATGTTTTTCCAAATTCTCAAATATTGTTAATTAAGTAATTATTATTTCCTCTTCACCAGGATCTTCAAGATTCCAAAATCATCAAATATTGAAATATAATGTATTACATGTAATTATGACGTCAATGTAAATTAGTATAAATACTGTATGAAATTCTATGTAAAATTAAGTATTACACCATTCTGTCTCTGACACCCGTCAAAGAAAGAAGTAAAACTTCCTGGAATAAAGTCTCTCTGTAATTTGGCAACCGCTGAATACTTGTCTACTCTCCGGCATTTATTGGGCATTACGACCTGGCTCATACCCCTAGCTAAACCAGCCTAGGTCAATGGTATTAAACAAGAAAGTTAAACTTGCATGATTGTGTCTACGATGTGTGGATTTATACATTTGGATAGTTTCTAAGGTTTTCATTTAATATTTATTTTTAAAGCAACATTTCGGGAGTTTTTCGAGCATCAGGTTTTTATTAGCAATAGTTTATTTGTAAGATAGGTGAGATTGCATATGTTAAAATAACAAATTCTTATAAAATTTAAAACATTTATCTTTCAAATTATACAAGGTTGTTACTGTTAAAAAATTATATTGTAAAAATTTTCCATGGAAATTTATAGGCACTAACTTCTATCAATAAAGCAATCAACTGAAATATTATGCAAAATTTTAGCGCAAGAAAAATCAGATATGCTACGTTTGAATTCATTGATAATGGCTGAAACTTCATATAATCATAATTAAGGTTTCCTGTTCCAATTAATCTTCTATAAACTGTATCCCATTTCCTCCAAATGGAATAAATCCCAGATGTAACAAGGGTTTTAATTCGATTTGGAACTATTTTCTGATAATCTTGCTTAAGTCCAGTAGGAAAAATAATCCTTATTGGCTCTATCAAGAATTCGTCATTAATAATCCAATTATCACCGAAAATCTGCTTGCCCACTCGCCTCTCTAGAATATTCTTGGTATGAAAGAAATGATGTACACTTGTTACAAATGCGAATCTAGTGCCATCTGATAAAATATCTGGGTTTAGATCATGTTCACAAATCAATCGGATCCTATTTGAAATTCCTTTGAATTTATCCTTATGATCCACTGAAATAACTTGCAACACATATTGGACCGCTTGAAAAAAGCTACAAAACTCTGTGAACATAAATTCTATATCAAGACACATGGCTGTGGTTGGAATATGCAGATCTCTATTGAATTGCCCTTGTAGAAACTGTAGTCGTTTTTCAATTTCTTCTGTGCATTCACGGCTTGATATAAGAGAAAAGTACGAAAAGGTTTTCAAATCATTTAAATATTTCCACTTTGTTTTTGCGGAATTTTCCACGGAATATTCTGATTTTAATGAACTTTTGTACATCATTAAAATAAAAACTGTAGCTATACACCAACTACTTAAAATAATTATGTGGTACAACGACTTAAACTCATTGCATATTTTTGTGCTTTGTTCGATCATCATTTTTAAAAGTAAAAGAATGGAATAAGTTTTGTTATAAAATTTGGTTGACAGAAGGTAAGAAATAAGTATAAGAATACCCAACAGGCAATACCAAACCGTGCTTTGGAATGGTTCAAAGAAGAAGCTAAAACCTTTTTTGCTAGAGTAAATTCCATCCGGAGTGAAAAATTTGAATCTTGGATAAGATCCTACGAATATAATTTCCCAGACGTATAACACTTTGGCATCAGATTCCACTGTCGGGCATCTTTGGCAAAAATGTGGATCAATAACTAGCGCAAGAGTTTTATTTAAAGCCGAAAAAATATAATTTTTGAAACGCTTTTCCAACGTGATTGCTTCGCCCTGTTTGTGTGTAACTTGCTGGTTTTGATTTTGAACGTGAATTTTCCACGGTATAAATTTACCATGCTGGATATTCTGCATATAAAATGGCCAAAGCTTTGTAACACATGATAAGTTCCAAGTGCACTTAAAATTGATTAAAATAGTGGTAAAAATGAGGTTGTCGTTTGCATTGCCGAATTTACAGTGCCAGCAGACAAAATTTACAACCACTGTGGTTGATTTATCGTCTGGTTGAAATGGGAAAACTTCTATTGCAAAAGTCGGTGTGAGATGACGATTCATGGATTTCACAAAGTTTTTAGCAATGACTTCAAAGTTGCTCCCCACAGCTGGTGTGAGAATAAAATTTTGTTCAGGTAATATTTCCCAGTATGGAAGTTTATGAGGATCCACTACTGAGTGCCCAAGTGTGATATAATTAGTTTGCCAGACCGCCGTCATATTAATATTTTCCTTGGGCAAGAAATAAAAACGATTTGAACAATTCAGGTTGTTCGTTTTAAAAACTTGCAAATCTTTTTCCCATTTTAATAGCGACGACTCAGAATTTACAATGACCAATGGCATACTTGCAGGATTGGTTGGAAATGGCGTAAAGTAAATAAAGAAATTCACGCAATTTGGGAACGTGTCTAGGATCAAATTTAAATCTAAAACAAGATTAATCGCTTCAGACGCCACGCCTGCGCCTAATAAATCACATTGTAATAGTATGATTCCAAAGTACATTCCAATTATATGTAACTTCATAATTTCGAGCCTACGCATTTAGACGTTTTATCGTTAGAAAAGAAAATTCAATTATGAAACCAACAATTTTAAGCAAAATATTCTTTATTGCTTTGTTTTATCCAACCGGATATACAACTTTAGTGCTTTCAAGCACGAAGATATGTGGTACTAATCGTAAGATAATTATTGTATTTTAAAATAATTAAAATGTTACTGTTGAAAACGTTGACCGACTTGAGAATGACGCAACACAAACATCCTCAAGGAAATTTAAATGGGATGAAATAGTCATTAATCGTCGGCGAAGTATCCTAAAGAACCAATTTGTATTCCTACAGTACAGAAATGGGTACTTCAAGATCGTTCGATGACGAAATGCGATACTCAATGTATATTGATTTTAAACTCCATAATTTACTACAAAATAATACAATTTATTAAATTACTGGACTTACCGCAACCTAAATTTGTTGCTTATTACTTATTCATTGCTTTATTCTCTAGTAAAATTGAACAATTCCACAAACCAACAAGGTGGAAAACACTTGTTTTAAGTTTTAAATAATATAATGAATATTAAACTTGCGTATAAAATAGATTAAATAATCGGATCTTGGGGTGACACAACATGAACATCATTCAGATACGATTGGTGAAATACCATTTGCGCTATTTATTAACTGCGCAAATTCACAATTGAATCTAAGCCGTTCAAAATTAGTTTAGAGTATCTCATTCACAATTACTATTTATCACTAACGGCTAATGCAGCACAAATACAACATGTGAATAATTGTTCTAAATTTTACAAAATTTGGAGCGAGAAAATGTTTACGTATTATTAAAACGAATTTCCCATTTATGGTTTTCAATGGACAAAATGGTTTTTAATTTCTTGCTTTCATTTAAAAATATTTCTCAATTTCAGCAAAACCATATAATAATGTAGGTTCCTTTATTTGCGGAAGTTTTTCAAAATAAAAGTCAATGCATTAGATTCCTTGAGCTCTTTGAGATGACGTTGTTATTTTTAGAATCAATAAACACATGTAAATATCTAACCAATCAAATATCCATCAATTTAATAATTATCAACTGTGACTAAATTGTTTGAGTTTCATTATGTGTATGTATGTAGACCCAAACTTTAAAACCATTTGGTATCAGCCTATGGGGTAATAAAACAAAATTAGTTTGATCATCTAATCCAAAATACAACCAATTCAATCGTAAGAATTAAAACCGGTACAGCACACCCAATGCACAAACAAAGAAACGACAGCCGTATCACAGTTGCTTTGAGCGACAGCGGATGAAATTCTACAAAACTAGCAAGATTTAAATTTGCCAAAGCTTCCTGACTCTTTCTCCATTTCTGCCAAAATGAAAGAATCCCTGAAGTTGCCAGAATTTTAATTCGCCGAGGAACCCATTCCATGTGTATTGGCATTAATCCAGCAGGATAGGCTATTCCTGTAGATTCCACTAGAAATTTATCGTTGCTGTTCCAATTATCGGCAAGCAATGTATTCTTTGCATATTTCTTTACCACGCGCTTGATTTCAAAAAACTCGTTTTCACCAACTACAATTGCATATTTTGTTGTTTTTTGAGTGAATAACTTTGGTAATTCCTGCTCACAAATTGCTTGCAATACCTTCATCAAATCATTTGCAGCTCCAATTCTCCCAGCCATACCATCGAATGAATTTCTGAATAATAATCTAGTAAAGATTTTGCATGGGTTTCTTAACTTTTTTTCAAACATGAAGCATAAATTAGTCGTCAAATCCTCTTCAGGTGTTTTCCGGTAATATTGCATTCCCCTTAAAACATCATGAGTACAAATATTTCTAGGAATTAAGAAGTATAATCTGAAAGAACTCAAGTCTTTTAAGTATTCCCATTTAGTTCTGGGGATTGTCTCAACAGAATAATCCGATTTCAAGTAGCTCGTGTATCCATTTTTAACAACTACAATAGCAATTAGCCAAACCGTGAATACGATCGTTTTAAATTGACCAGTAAATGGCAACTTAGTTTCCTGTTCTAGCGCCATTTTCATTAACAAAACTAGTGCGTTGGGAAAATCTTTCAAACTCGGCGCGGAAATGGCAAAAGCAACGATGAGAACAGTCACCAAAACACAAATCCACATTTGATATTGAAATGGTTCAAGGAATATGTTGATGTTTTCCGGACGTTTGTAAATTCCATCGAGCGTGATAAACTTGAAGCGTTCAGATTCACCAGTAATTATTGCTTCATAAAGTGAGCCTGTTTGGAAATCTATTTTCGAATAAACTTTAGGACAATATGGGCAAAATCGAGAAATTTCTGTACCGGAGATATTTAGTGAGCCTAAAATAAACTTTTTAAAATTGGGGACTAGCGCTGTGTATTGCAATCGGTTTTGTGCTAATCGTAAAATTGTTTTGGTATTCAAAATTTCGTTTTCATAATCATTTACTTCCCATTTAATGCCCTGCCCATTCTGTGTTTTTTCAAAATATAACCGCCACATTTGACGATTGCAGTTATCAAATGATGAGCAATTAGCTGTAAATCCAATAAACGTGGTTGTTTTTCGCTTGATTTCTATATCCTGGAAAGCAGGGTAACTGGTGCAGTACCAACAGAAGAAATATATTTTAGAAACGCCACGTTCATCTTCCTTTCTGAATTTTTCTTGTATTATGCTTAAGTCAAACGTTAGGAGAAAAACTAATCTGGCAATCCAAGTGTCGTCAGTCAATATTTCAAAAGCATTGAAAACTTCAGCAACAGCTGAATCTCTGTTGGAGTTTATTTGTGAGATAATGAGATGATATTCAGGAAATATTTTCCAAGCCGTAAGGTTGCCTTGCGAAGTCAATTGAAAATCCAAGTGTGTTTGGTATACATGTTCCAATGCGATAGTAAAATTAAAATCGAAATCGGTTTGAAGTTCTTCCCCTACAAAATACAACCTAAGCGTGCATCTAATTTGTCGAACTTTGAAACTCGAACTTGATTTAATTTGTACGTACGAATACGGGTAGATCAAAATCCCTGGAACATTAGACAATTTAGCTGTAATGTTTGAAAGGAAATCGAAGATAAATATATTGCAAGTACTAAAGTGTGTAAGAAAGGCGGTGATGTCAATGGTTTGGTCTTCCTGATTTTGAGGCATGCAGAGATTATTGTGCAGAAAAGATAAAACAAATAATAGTGTAAAAACTTTCATTTTTAACAAATTGAAAAAATTATATATGTATATGCTTTTTATTATTGTACGCCGTTTAATTGCATTGTCTCTTGGCTTTTATTCAAATTTAAGACAATATTAATAATTTCTATATATTTGGATTTACACCTTTTCAAAATCACATCATAGAGTACTACCAAATGCTTTTAAGGACAGCAACGTATTAACTACTATTTTAAAATTGACTTCAGCAGAACAATTCAACAATTACCTTATTTACAACTTCCAAATACTATAATACCATATGACTAAATTATTCATAAGCATCTCAAGTAGCACTTGCAACCAATCCATTTCCAGTTTTATTACATATGGGCGAGAATAATATTACACGACAGTGGTTGAAAATAATTACTACTTGATATGGAGGAATCTTTGCATTTGAAAACAAATCATTAAGTTTGTTGTCAAGTGCATTTTGTATATTTGACTGATTTAAATATTATCCCTTTTCCTGTTGATTTTGCATTTCCAAAGTCGCTTATTTCAAATGCAAATAATTTAATGATCAGGTTTACACAAAGGAAAATTTACACAAATAATAAAAAGATATCAAAGTTTAAGTGTGCCAACTTATAATCCCCGATGTCCAAAGCGCGAGAAGTTACAGCGCGCGCGAGGTCATACCTATAATCTCGCACAACCCACTGTAATACACCGGAAGAGATGAACCACGACGTAAGAGTTATCTGCAAGATCAGCATTTGAACGTTCACATTTTTTGCCATCAACGTTTGCAAAGGTAATGAAAAAAGAAGAAATTCGTAAAGAAATTTCACTTCACTTTTGAACTTCACAGAACAGGCCAAGTCAAGGTGATAAATATTCCCAAGACAATCCAGAGCTTCAACTTGAATGGTTTTATGTAAATGCTGTATGTCAAACAGTGCTGAATTACTGAATTCCTCTGCAAGTAAGACACCTAATGTGTTTTGTTCCAGTTAAAGTCTCATCTCCTTATGTTGGTCCAAGTATTTGACCTCGGGCGTAAAATCGACTAGAAATTGTGGAGCACTCCTCACATTCATAACATAACAGAGTATGTACATATATAATTTGTATTGTTAACTTTTGATTTAAAATAATATTTAACTTGAAAAGAGTTAAGAAACTATAAAGAAATATTCACTGCACTTCGTTCTATATATAGGTTTTTTAAATCGCTGTTTCCGAAAAACCTTAGTGGCCGGCTTGGCCATAGTTGGGGGAATTATAGGTTAATAGATTATCACTTGTTGGTACATGTTTGATTTTTAAGAATTAACAATGAATATGTAATATTTCAGTTGGGCTATTATAATTCCATTACAAAAATTACTTTTGAAGATTGCACATCGGCACAAAACGACATCAGTGAACTCTCTCGATAAGAGAACTCTTCTTGTAAGAGAGCTCCAGAGTTCACATTTCACATGTCATATATTGTTAGCTCTCTATATAAGAGAATTCCATCAACAGTTAGGAATACATACATGTGCAAGTAGTAAGTAATTAAATAATTATACTAATGCAAAATTTTGGTTTACATATGAGCTTGTAGTGGATCTTGATCGATGACAGTGTAAATATATAAATTGTATTTGTAATTTCTCCTAAGATTGTCCTGTAAAACAAATTTGTTTGATCCCAACCCATTTGCATACCAATATTAAAGCGAGAAACTAAAAGCCAGACGTTACTTGTGTTGAAACAAAGTGATTATCCAAAATAATGGAAAATATTCTTACTGTGGCACTAACTGTTTTTGCTAGAAATGCAATAAGCATCCCGGTTTCATCCGGAATTCACAAAGATATAAGTGAATTATTAACAAATTTTACTGCGTGCAATGTATACATTGTTAATTTCTACCAAACATCTATTGTCGTGTGTTCCCAACATACTTCCATCATTATGATTAACAACCAAATTGAGAGTCCAAGAAATGAATTGATATTATTTTCAACAAAATATCTAAACTGTTTTGCCTTTATTTATTTACAACATATTTCAAAGTTGCCGCGAGAGAAATGTATAAAATTGGACCCTAATCACCCATGTTCTTTAGAAACTTTTTCTTTGCTACGGGACTGCTGTCAACCTGAAAAGTTTCTTCCAGGAATAGTTATTTATGTAGCAACATTAGATAATACGGCGTTGATTAAAGATTTACGATCAGAAACGTGGTATTACTCAGAAATATATCACCAGCCACACCAAACTCCTGTTTTCGTCATCGTATTTTTCGACCCGGATAGGGCTTTACTTCTTAAAAAACAATTAACAACCTATTTTATTTGTTGGTACTGCACGACTTGGAGCTTTAGCTCAGTGCGTGACGCCGCCATAGAAATTCACCATGAATTTGAATGCTTAAAACTAGCAACTTGCTACGATAATATGTGGCGATTTTATTTAAACATTACGGACAGGGGAAGGCTAACAAATTGGTTTTTGCTATGGAGCTTTAGCAAGGAAACTGTTATACCTGGAATTGAATTTACGTCGATAGACCTTAATATTCATCAATTTCTTAATCTAAATGTTAGTCGTCTATCTTTCTTAACAGGCTACACAAAACAATATTCTACCACAATACGAATAACATTATCCTGGTCATTACAAAACTATACCATGGTGTTTTGTGACTTTAATGAAGGGTTTACATTTCTTACTCCCGATGGCGTAAAAACAATTCAATTTCAAAGCTGGAGTTTGTTTGCCAGTCCCTTCGAAAACTCAGTTTGGATTGGCGCATTTATTACTGTGATATGCTTCGGACTATTTATGTCATTTGGCAAGAAAAAAATGGACATAATATTTTCCATTTTCAAAACAGTGGTTGAGCAGAGCGTCGAAATGCATGTTGTTAGCGGAAGTAAATTAATTTTTGGTGTGTGGATACTTGGGCTTATTTTCCTCATCAACGTCTACAAAAGTTACTTGAGCTCGACGTTTTGTGTGGAAACAGATGTTAGAACTAAATGGAAGTCAATCCGGGAAATTAGGAATTTTAATTTATTCCTCTGGCCATCCGGTTACCCCTTTCATTCAACGCCAATTTTCCCCCTTAGAGGGTATAACTTGCATAAATGGGATGATTTTGATGAAGTTATTAATAAACAGAGGACAACCAAATACGCTTTTATTACTTGGAAAAGCATATTTCCTAAAATGAAGCACGCTGTAGTGAACACAGTCAAAGGGAAATATCTGTTTGGTGACAATTTCCATGATGCGGACAAATATACAACGGCGCCAACTGGCTTTGGATTCCCATCAGGACTAAATTCTGAAGTTATGGAACATGTTCCAAAAAGGATAAAAATTCTAGCAAGCTCGGGTGTGTATATATTTTGGAGAAAATGGGAAAAAATTAGGAAAAACAGGTATGATTTTGGCAGGAGAGGAACAATAATTAAATTTCAACCAATGTCAATGCGGGAAAATATGATTTTTGAACTATTAACGAAGTGTTATATGTTTTTAATCTTTATGTTTGGTATAGAAATAGTTTTAAAAAAATTATATAATTTGATTGTGGTGCTTTCGTTAATATAATTGCTTTTTGAGGTTTATATTTAATTGACCAGTATAAACATATTCAATTATACATCCGTCTGCGTGTTCTAGACAGATTAACCCGAATTTACAATAACTTTATTGAGAAAAACTAGTCAAATAAACAGAAATGTCAAATCATAAATTAAAAAGTTTTCAAAAAGCAAACTTATAGGACTTAGGGAACTTTGGGGGGTTTGCCACCCCCGCAGCAGGAACAATTAGGGCAATTGAAAAATCCAGTGGGGAAGAATCAGTAATATTTAGTGAATAATAAAAGACCACCAAGGGATTTGAGCCCGTGTTGCCAATACCATTTAGTGCAATGCTCTAATTTTGGTGTCTGTCCCAGTTCTAGCTACTATTAGTTTGTAATAAATTTATTCGCTTCGTTGGTGAAGCTTGGTCATAAACATTAGAATCTTGGCTGTTATGCGAACACGACCTGATTATTTCAAGTATTTTTAAATATTCACCCTCACATGACCCGAACTTGAACATGACCCAAATTACTCTGCAAAAACTCTGTTTAGTAAGATTTGTGCAAATTATATTAAGGAATGTCTAATGAATTTTATTGATAACGTAAAATTGTTATGATTAATAATTTGATTTAGTTAAATTATTTATATGCAGGTGCATATAAAAATAAAATATTTCAATGCAAATATATATGCAAATATTTGTTATAAGTATCTACTTAAATAAATTGAAATTGGTGCAATCAATTTGTCCATTAATACAACTTTCTATTCACGCCCCACAGTTTAGAACAAATCTGATTGTAGGATAACCATTCCACGCGATATAAACTGAGCTCAGGATAAATGGACATTGTATCTATAAAATATAAAATAAACATCATTTGATGTGCTGGGTAATTAATTACTTATGTTTAATTGTAGGTTTTCATAGATCATATTTTTCAATTAACACTAAAAGATTTCAAAATTAAAAACATGCATATATGGATAATATTAGGCTCAGGAGTA
The DNA here is from genome assembly GCA_034696945.1 of Lipothrix lubbocki. Classification (NCBI taxonomy): domain Eukaryota; kingdom Metazoa; phylum Arthropoda; class Collembola; order Symphypleona; family Sminthuridae; genus Lipothrix; species Lipothrix lubbocki. The sequence continues at coordinate 8,015 of JAQGAK010001801.1, read as the reverse complement.
TTTCTGTTGGCAAAATTACTGCATTGTCTACCAACTCAGCCTGTAAATAACATTGACGTCACGGATCTCCTGTCGAGTCTAAACAAATGTATAGTTTACATTGTCAGCTTCAACCAAACCTCCTTTGCCTATCATTCAGAATTTACTGCAATCGTGTCCATTGAACAAAAGGCAAACAAAATCCCAAGAAATGAACTTCTTTTACTGTCAACAAAATTTGCAAAATGTTTCGTTTTTTTTTATTTGCTACACATAAATTTTAATTCCCGCGATTATTGTGACAAATCTATTCACACGATACCCTGTTCAATTAATGAATTTGTGTTCTGGCGTGATTGTTGTCAAATGGAAAATTTCCTACCCGGACCAGTTTTGTATATAGCCACCATGAATAAACATATTTCACTACAGGATTTGAAATATGATACCTGGTATCCAGTTGAAAGACACCGTGAAGATTACAAAATTACTATTTTCGTCATTATCTTTTCATTTCGACTAACCGTGAATAATGAAATCACAAAACCTTCGGCGATATATTTAATTTGTCATTGTTGTATTTCCAAAGTCGGGCTAAAGGTGGACCAATTTACCCACAAAATGTCCCCAGAATTTGCGTGTTCGGATTTATATTCGTGTTACAAAAATTTAGGGCGCTTTTATGCAAATATTACGGACAACGGAAGACTTTTGGCATGGGAAATATCTTCAGGTACTTCATTACTAGAAATTAAGCAAATTCCACAAAGGATAGAATACACCAGTACACGATTGAATTTTGGTAAAGTTCTAACTTCCAAACGGAATGATTTCACTGATAATAAAAACAAATCCCTTTATAAATTGACCGCTGGGTTTTACCGTGAAAGATCTGAGATCAAATATAATCTTGTATATTGCTGTCAAAGCGACGGCTTCACGTTTCTTACCCCGGATGGTTTGGAAAGAATTTCGTTACAAGGTTATGCTCTCTTCCTTGCTCCTTTTGATCTAAAAACTTGGATCTGCTTTGCATTGGCCTTAACTTTGCAAGCGATTTTGTTAACTTTGGGAAACATAAAAAAATCTTTGGCAAATCTGTTTTATTCTGTTGGAGCTATAGTCGAACAAAGTATAAAGTTGAATTATGTAAACAAAAGGAAAATTTTTGCTGGTTGGTTGATAGGACATGTTTTTCTAGTCAATTGTTATAAAAGCTTTCTAAGTTCGGAGTTTTCTATTGAAACCCAAATTACAACAAAATGGCAATCCATTAAAGACTTGAAAGATTTTAAAATCTTTATTTGGCCATCCTCAAATCGTTTGACTGATTATTATTTTCCTCTTCGAGGTTTCGATCTTTTTCGATTTGATTCTTTTAATGATTCCATTTTGCATCTTAAGACGACAAAATTCGCTTTTTTGACGACAAAAAAAGTCTTTCCTAAGGTGAAGAATTTGTTTACCAGAACAATTAAAGGGAAATATTTGGCAGCAGATAACTTCAACACCATCGACACTGCCACCACTCAAATGTTCGGCATTTCCTTTCCACTTCGATTGAACGCTGTCTTGATGAAAACTGTTCCCAAGAGAATTAAAGGACTCGTCCAATCTGGGATTTACAACTTTTGGGTAAAATGGGAGAAGTACAGGTCAGGTCATATTACGTTTGTCAGCAAGAAGTTCAACAATGCTGAGATAACTTTTAAACCAATGGCGCTCCAAGGAAATATATTTTTTGAATTTTCAAAAGTTGCTTTTGTAAGTCCAGCTATTATGTTCTTTTTGGAGCTTATTTACAAGAAGATAAGGGTCTATTACATACACGTCTACAACAGTAAGTAATAAATACTTTCTTCCATAAATTGCCTTAAAACTCTTTGCCAATTGTCTTATATAGAAATTGCATTCTTCGGAATATATCAAAAAGTCGTGCTCAAATTAAACAATTTCTTAGAGTCAAAGTTTTGGACTATGAAATTAAATTGTTAGGAGCAATGACAAATTTTTAAGTGAAACATTTTCATATCTCATTTCAGCGCTGCAATACGGGCGCTTATCAACGAACCTAACCGTCATATTAAATGCATGGTGGGAAAACTCCACTAAACAATCTCCTTGCAGTTGAAATTTGAAATATAAGATCTCTTCGTTTGATGCAATTTGAACTAGATATCCCAATGTTCAGTGAATTGGTGCTAGATTTTTCCTCTTGCCTTTAAGTTCAGTAGTAGGTACATAGCCTACTTTGAATCTCCACCGACGATACACGAATAGTTTCTACCTTCTATAAACATGTTTTTCCGATTGTGTAACATTTAGGCAACTCAACTTTTCGCATTTTTGTGACTTTAGCTTTCGCAAATTGTTTTTTTCATTTCGCAAATTTCGTGATTACGTTAGAATAGTAGTGTAAATGGATATGCTTTATACTGTTGCATGCCAAATAATGCCGCCAAAACAAGTATATTGACCCGTAAATTATTCCTAATTATAATTTTTTGAAGTAAACTTATTTGTCGTGCTTGTTCTTCTTTAATCTTTAAAATTTGGCTTCGCGTTGTTTTAAAGTTCACAATTCAGATATTGGATTGGCCAAAATAGCCTGGATTTATAGTCAGTATTGTAAAATAATATGATAGCTTATAAATAATCCATGGGTTACTTGTAACCCATCGGTTGGAATATGTCTACGATTGTTTTCATATCAAGATATTAAAATATTAAGTTCTCATGGTATTCGTACAAAACGTACAAGTACATAAAACGAATTTATCTAAATGTTTACACGTTAAGGCTATTTAAAATAAATTAATATTTGTCAGCGTCAATTTGTTTGCTCCAAAGTTTTTGAGGAAAAATTGTTGTTGTAATAAGTACACTGTATATTTTTAAAAAAATGGAAATACGTAGAAATGAGAGCAGGCGTTACCTTTTGTAAATTATGTATGTGCACTAGACAAATGTGTATTGTTGGCATTTTGAAAATGCCAATTGCATAAGACATTTTGGGCATTTTTAGCTGAGGGTAGATTGAGGGCATATGGCATTTTCGTCATTTTTGAGTAGGAATTCGGGCAAAGTTTTGGGCATTTTTAAGATTTCAGGCCAATTTTTGAAAAATCTTGATTATTTTTGGAATTTGTTTAAAAATATATTTGCGGAAAAAAGTAATACGAACTGCACTCTCGCTACAAGATTACGCTAAAAATCACCAAAATCTGCCTGTACATATATGGAAATTCTCTTATACAGAGAGTTTGTATCCATATAACCATGTAGGATAGGCGATGACAACAGATCTCTTATAGAGAGAGTTCTCTTATAAGGAGATCTCTTATAGCGAGAGTTCGGTGTAACAATAAATTAAAACTATTATCACCAATTGTTATTAATTTATTGACCAAAGTTTATCTTATCAAAGTCGTAGAATATGAGCGAAATTTTTGAATCAAAATTTTGAATTTCGCAGCGAGTAATCCAATTTCGCCAATTTCGCATTTTTCACAAATGCCGCAAATTATTTTTGCAGTTTTCAAATGTATACTTGTTGGGAATAAAGTTTACCTACATACCAATACCCCAAAATTGTGATTTCATTTGTCGCACTTTTCGCAGATTGAGTTGCCTCGTACACCGGACTCTCGCTAAAAGAGATCTCCTAATACGAGAACTATCTCTGTAAGAGATCCTTTTTGCCCGCATATCATGCATGGTTGTATGCGTATGAGCTCTCTCTATAAGAGAATTACTGTATAAGAGACTAATTTTGGGAATTTATAGCGTTCTCTTATAGCGAGAGTTCAGTGTAACACTGGACGTACATAGAAGGATTTGCGAAATCCAAAGCTTCTTAAATCCTATGAAACGATTTTGGATCAAAATACCTATTTTCAAACTTTTGACATGTTTTTGAAAGGAAAGTTAAACATTTGATCACATTTTATAAGTCGCAGAAGTTTTCTGGGGGGGGGTTATTCTTACACCTTAGACGACCATTACTTCCATAGTAATTTTGTTTTAGTCGTAGCTTTTGAGTTCAGGCCTGAAAAATGAACATATTTACATTTCGTCAGATATACTAGAAAAGGAGCTTATATAAATTTGGGCCAGTATGAAAAAGGGACATAGTCGTGTTTCGAAATTTCCCAGTAAAAACAGAGCTTCTGTTTCCCCCCATGCTCTGGTTCTTCCAGCTCCGTAAACATACCTATTTACTACATGCTCTTTTCGAATTAGTGATTCCTTAGTGGTGCTCGGGGGACCATAACATCATTCTTTGAGACATTCAGAAAGAATTTTTCTATTGGCAAGAGAATTAATGATAAAATATTTACGTCCGTTTTAAGATACACAAACAATATATAGCTCATAATCATCTTTATAGTGAAGGTTTTAAGTGAATGTATTTTAATAATTTTATAATATTAATGAATTGCGTGCTGTGTCGTAAAGCAAATACCATAGTGATATCAGCTAAATAAAGTTTATTTATTTCTCTCTTAAATTGGAAAATATATAAAGCGACGACAATTAAAAAAATTAATACTTTCGAAGTTAATTTAAAGCAATTTGTGCTTACATAATACATTTGAAGACAAATAAGGGACATAAATATTCAGAGCGACGAACTAACGCCATTTAAAATCATGATTAAAAGCTATTTAATGTGCAATCAGCATACTGAACTCTCCCTATGGAGCAAGCTCTAAATCATGAATTTGTTGACTTTAAAAGGTATTATCTTGAAAGAGAGCTCGTAAGTATAAAACTTTGTATGACGTGGAGGCCCAAAATATGTTTTAGAGAGGTCTCCTATATAGAAATATCTTTTAGCGAGAGTCCGGTTTAGTTGTGATAAATCAGCTGAATTTAATTATTCAACAGTCAATAACAAATAGGCAGTAAATAAAATATTTTGACTAGTAAATAAATAACTTGTAACCGTATACTAGATATGAGGGATTAAATATAAATATATAAGAGCTTTACTTTGTGGGTGTTTTAACGTAATGACAGCAGCATTGAGCTTTTTGGGAAGCTTAATAGGAATACAACATATAAGCTTTATTATTTGTCTGCAGGAAAAAGTTATAATAAATATATCCCTTTAGAGTTTTATGTATCCGTCGTTATTATCTGCACTCGATTTCCTGTACACGGCAGCGGTATCCTCACTTTTTGCTTGCTGTACTGCTGCAACAGCCAAGAAAAGTGGATACGTCGGCAGTAAATGTACTATCGTGATGTTCATTTTTGGTTTGTCTTTGGTTTGAGCCCTCACATCAACAATGTTGACAGCAAGTAATCTCGGACTACAAAGTAAGTGTTAGAAACTTTATTTATTTGTATTATGTTGCGTGTTTTAGATAATAAGTCTGGTGATTTATTTCAACTACCGATCATAACGCTAATTGAATTGAACAGAACTGGAAAAATTATTTTATTCAGAAATAATCTTTGATAACAAACAACATTTATCGATTACTATAATCATATCTGGTAACACATGTATTATTTTTGTTGTTCATTTTTATATATACAATACAATGCGAATTCAGAAATCCTTCAAATGGATTGCGAATTCCTTCAAAGTGAAATAAAAATTGAGGTGGATTCTCACCAGTGCCATACTTTTCATTTGTGGGGAACGGAAAACAACAGCCTTAGGAATCTCCGTGGCCTTATTGACTACCTTATTTAAATAAATGTGTAAAAATTTACATCTACCTTTTCGACAGGTTCGCAGACAGGAACACATGCATTTTCAATGTTAAGAAAATGTATTGGCCTTCATATGGATCATGGGTCCCTTGATCAGTTAGAAATCTGGAGGAAATGGGATACATTCCAGGTCTGTAATCTTTAAATTAGTTACAAGCCTTAAAAATATTTGGCAAGAAGATAGACGGGCCATAAACCGACCATTTTTGAATCTATGTCATGTAAAAACGTCTAATTTTTATTACCTCAAAGCTGATTTAATAACTGCTAAGCGAGTTTCAACACGACGCGGTCGACCTTATACTCAAAATGAAGAACATGACGCAAAGAAAACACATATGAAATCAGATTAAACATAACAGTAACCTATAAAAAATTGATTTTGAAGAGAATGATGTACAGCACTTTTAGGTTTTTGTGGTGCAAATTGTGCGTGTACTACCAAATCGTTGTTTATTGATCATAAGGTAACGTTTTGTGCTGAATTCGATAAAAAATATGCCATACGGGTAGGGTCGATATTTTGACTTGCAGAACTAAAAAGGTAACATTTTTAGGTTTGTATTACGCATTTCTTTACGAAGAAATTTTGAAACATTTAATTTAAAAAAGGGGTTTGAGATCATTGTTTTATGTTATATTTTCATTAAAAATCATGAAAGTCGGTCGTACCGGTTTTTTGCAATTGCCACCAGGGTAAAACTACTAAAGACCTTCTACGCCCCTGTTTAAATACATGCAAAGTTACTAAAAATCCTTTTTGTGCCTAACCGGTTTGATTTTGATGCAGTCTTTTAGTTTTTCACAAATTCGTGGTTATATTAACATATCATCGAATTCGTCTGCAGATAAGCTCTGAAGATACTGATAAAAAATAATAAATTTAGAGAAATTTGTACTAATTAGCTTAAAAATTTAAACAAAATTGTGGAAAACCTGTGGATTTTTGGAAACCTCGAAAATATCCAAAACTCATAGTTTGCATTCAATTAGACCCGTTTATGCACAACATTATTTGTGGTTAATGTCCATGTATTTAAACAAGGACTTAAAGCTGTGAAGTCTTCCGAGAATTTGCTGTTAGGGACTACACGATTCCGCCGATTCACATGACCATGGACTTAAATGGAAGGAAGTTCAATTCTCTGGGTTCAGTTTCCTGGCTTTTTAAAATTTTCAAATAAATGAATAAATATTCAAAATAATTAATCAAGATAATCACGGAGAACACAAATACGCAAATATTTCAAATCAATATAGATTATATATTTTATACGCATATATATATAGATAAAAATGTTTGAATTCCTAAAAAGTCGGAAAAAATTCGAGAGTAACCATTACTATTATTATTTTTAAAATATTTATGTCATAACGGGACGTTTAGGTATCGAGGTAAAGTTTTAATAGGAATGCAACAGTCAAATCCAATTAGTTGTATGTTTATTCTACAATTATCAAGTTAGTAACGATACAAATTGTCATTGAATTAGGGATATATTTAAATCAGCAGCAAATAAATGAGATTTTAGCAGCAAATCCACTTGCAGCAAATCTGTAGTAGATTAGCAGCAAATAATTTGGGTTAGCAGCAAATTTTATAAACTTGCAGCAAATCTAATAAACTTGTAGCAAATTTAATAAATTTGCAGCAAATCTGACAAATCAGCACTAATTTCAGTACAACAACAGAAAAGTCTCCTGTATTATAAAATCGGTGTGACGTCCGTCACGCTTGGGTCGCAAATCCGCCCGATGAATTTCAAATTTTTATTTTTCATACCCTTTGTCAGGCAGAATTCTAAAAACTAAAAATGTGCAAAAAGTCTAAAATTATGCACCCTAGGGCCAAAAATGTTGTCAATTTTAGACTTTTTTAGGTTTTACAATTTCGCATGACATAGGGTATGAAAAATAAAAATTTGAAATTCATTGATTCTGGAGTACCGTTTTGTGCTGAATTCGAAAATAAATGTCTCATCTACGGTTGGTTGCTAGTTTGGCTTGCAGAGTCGAAAAACTCAAATTTAGAGCACTTAATCAAATATTTTATAGGATGGAGTGCAAAATGTTTAACGTTCGCTAAGTCTAGTCTAGAGAATTCAATTTCCTTTCATTTGATACTGATACTATGGTCATGCAAATCGGTCATGGGGTTTTTTCCCTATCAGCAAATCCCCGGAAGGCTATTCCAAGCCTTTGGTGTTCCCATATTAAACACTCGTTATTAGATTGCTGCAAGTTTATTAGATTTGCTGCAAGTTTATTAGATTTGCTGCAAGTTTATTAGATTTGCTGCAAGTTTATTA